>JAQGAM010001065.1:0-10325 GCA_034697665.1 Nanhermannia comitalis
CCTGTGGTATCAATTTGTTTAAAGGCATACTTTTTATTGTCAACATTTGATTTAGAGATAGTTCAGAGTATGTCTTTTTTAGTCCCAATTAATCCCATCGGTCAAAATTTCGGTCCCAGTCCCATCCCATTTCCGTTCCCAATCCCATTATAAATGGGACTGGGACTCAGATTCTATACTCTAATTCCAATGCCCGGAGTTTGCACTGATGAACAATAAGTGTGTCACTTTCTACTGAGCTGTGACTTACTCAATAAAATTTAATTAAGAAAACTATTGGCTGTATAGTTGTGTGAATAGAGCAATTGTACTTATGCTTAATATTGACGATTCTATAGTTTGATAATACTCTAAATTATGATAAGATTTTGTTGTGTAAGAAATTGAAATATTTAAGAAATACTGTAGAGTACAGTTAAGTATTCTCACCATTTTGCCGATTTCCAAATAAAATACTTGATGAGACAACTGATAGTCTTGATATCCAAATGCAGTCATAATTTTCCAGCACTTCCACGAAATATTACAACCTCTTAATAATTCAGATACACAGAGATCAGAAATATTTTCATTCATTGGTATTTCGTTCAAAGCCATCGTCTCATTGTATTCTTTAAAATTATCAACAAATAGCTGATTGTTTGGCATATGAGACCACATCCCCTTCTTTATAATTTTTCCAATTCCTGTATTTATTAATTTATATATAAAGTAAGCTTTTTGGCGTATTGTGAAAGTCGAATTCTGAGTTTGAGATTCTATGCATAATTTATTTCATAATAACAAATCCTGAGTTTTTGTGTAAAAATTGGTGTACTGTAAGACAACATATCTCCTGTATTAAATGAACTGTATTTCTAAAATTAAAAATTGTGTACTAAATACTTTTTGAAAATCTCATAATTTTGTGCAGTATTCTTAAATTATGATTATGTAATTCTCTTTTGTAATGATTCAATGATTCGGTGTATTACTGGATTCTATAGTTTAAGTTCAGGTTTAAAGCGTTTTCTTGAGCCAACTTCCTAATGTTAAAATAGTTATGTAAAACTAAATCAATTGAGAAACAGCAATTAAAATCGGTAACCACTCAAAATTTAGTTTTCTTATAACTGAAATTAATATATTTTATGGATTTATATATACATCATTATATATATAATAATTTAACTAATTTCAAAGCAAATATTTATAGACATTTATTTATTATAATTTATGAAATATATCTACAATCAAACCTAGAGTTTAAGACTATAGATATAATTTTGGACTTCAATATATCAAATGAAGATCTTTATCAGACTCTCGAACTTTATTCATAAGGAAAGTGGCGGCAGTTCATAATTCCTTTATCTGTATATTAATGAGTCGTTAGCAGAGAGTTTTAACTTGACTTAACCTCTTTTTGGATTTCATTTTTAACCATTTGTTTGACTCATAGTCTATCCATATAATTAAATTCATGATATGTTTTATTATAAAAATTGATAGAAATTTAACTGATAAAAAAATAATCATTTATTCCAATATTTCTAATGCGAAAATTTGTGTGCGTTTTACTCATTTCAATGCTTTAAGAGTTAAGACTGCAAACGACTCATTCATATGAATTATTCTGTTAGACATTAATGCAAAGGTAACATAACTATTACATTTTATAGTATAGAGCTCTTCAATTTTAGTGTTTTGCTATTTTTGCTATTTAAGTCATTTTAAAAATTATATTTTTATTAAAATCTATATTAATTGCTTTCCGAAAAACAAATTCAATAAATACAGCGCTAACTGTAACGGTAGTAGCCGGCGCTTATAGAATAATTGTTATCTCATAACTAACGAGTCCTTTGCTAAAGCATGACTTTTATAGCATACAAATACACTGTAAGTTTAGTATAATCAGTGATTTCACGCTTTATCTTAATTTGTTTTAGACTATGTCCGTCTCAATCATGATTTAGAACTTCAACTGAATTTCATCTTATAAGCCTTTTTGTCATCAAATCTTAGGTATTATGATAACTATATGTTAGATATGATAGCTATACCTAGAGATGTTCCAAGCGTAATTACAGAATTTTACGCCCGTAATATTACTTAATTTTACAGATTTCTATGGAGTCCTGTGTAAAAATCTATTAGCATTTTTTGTGAAAAACATTTGGATTTTTTTAAAAATTGAAATTGCAAATAGATTGACGTGTGTTCTACGTATAATCAGTTGAACTTATTTTCCCATTAGGGCTCGTACGCAAATTATTTACACAGTTTTCTACAGTTTTAATACTCCTACCCCCTCTGTGTACGCATTTGCCTATGTAAACCCAATGTTAAACATATGAGAGCACAACAGGCTGTAAGCATTTGACTGACCCCCCCCCCCCCCTATGACTGAGTACGTACTATGTCTACGAGCTCTAAGGGAAAGAATTCACTCAATAATATTGTATTGTAGTTCAAGATTATGGCAATATTTATATAATTGATTTCAATTTATAAATTAATTTTTATGAATAAAAAGATTTTTACAGAATTCTATACTATTTTACCGATTTTTTTTGGAAAATTACATTCCAAAAAAAATTTACGCAAAATTGCCAACCCTAGCTATACCTGTAACGCATATCTTTATGAAACATAAACAAACCTTTGAAATATTTCGGATCGTTTAAAAATACTTGAGGCAATGCTTTATCCAATAAATCTTCTGCCTGTTGTTGCAGATCTATTAATGTAGTTCCAAGATATTGAGTCCATGGCTTTTGTGCTTTATTATGGGAGTAAAGCATTCCTAGAGTTAAATTCAACTGATCGCTTACTATTCTAACTCCCAATAAGCCATCGATATCTAAATCATGTTTAACTGAATCAAAGAATTCAAGACCAAAATATAGCGACGACAAACTTTTGATTAGAATTTCGACATTCTCTTTAACATAAGAATACGAAACTTTTAAATTGTATAAATCACTCTTTAAATTAAAAGCATTATAATCGAATGGAAGCGAACAAACTATACCACTAAAGCATAAAATAATCGAACCTATGCCTAACATTTGATCAAACAATCTGAAATCAGGTCTACTTTCTAAAAGATTTAGCAACAGAATAGTCTTTCTGGCTGTTCTTTGAGATAATATATGCTGAGATGCAATAATTACATTGCACACCAACATTATCTTAATGTCTATTAAATCTTGTTTTGTCTTAATGTACACAACACACCAGTATATGAGAGCATCTAAAAGACAAAATAATTTCCTGCATTCGTCTCAGAAAACGGAATAAGCAGTAAATCGTTAATTCAATTTTCTATCATATAATGTAATGAAGAAAATAAAATAGCTTACAGTTATACTTATTTATATATTACTTAACAATTGATTTAATTTGATTTGAAAATATATTTTAACAGTTAAATTGCTATACAATGCTATTTAATATTGGAAATACATATTTTACTCGATGTAATGTAATGTAAACTTGTTATGATAACTAAACAACTTCTTTAAATTAAAAACAATATCATTGGCATGAACTGTAATCAATAGTGACCAAATCCTGTGCCTGACACGCAGGTATACGGCCACCGAGTTTCGTACATTTTCCTGGCATTCGTTGAGTCTAATAATGATCAGAAATTATTGTTCAATCCATTATATTCAAAGTTTATAGTTCAAGGTTTAATACATTTATAGTAATAGCTTATTCTTAAGCTTTTAGTCTTATAGTGTTTTACACCTTTTACACTACAATACTATATAAACTTATATAATGCAAAGATAACCAAAAGGTTTTTATTTATCTTCTTCTATCAGTAAAACTCATGCTTTCAATACATGTAATTCTGGACGACTTAAGTTTTAGTGAAAAACTAAAACCGATAATCGCATGAAACATACTTTTAGAATGAAATATTAGTAACTTAAACAAATCATTAATCAGAATCACTCACCACTTGAACTTCAACATAACAGTTAGGTTCAAAAACAGGTGGAGGAGTGAATTGTTGCCAATCTATATTCTCAGGCGATGTCTGAATGATTTGTCGCAATGCTTCGATTTCTTCTCGATTCTTGGCCTGTCCGAGTCGGCCCAATCGTCTTCCAGGGAGACTTCCGAGAACTCTTCTCAATGAAGTACTGCTTGTCTGCAATAACGATAACGATTGAAAGTATTTATTATTTTAACTTTAATTTTATACTTAAATGTGATCAACGTATAAATTAAACAAATAAACAGTATTACGGCTCACTTCAGATTTTTCACTCTGAGGCACATCATCTGATTGAGAATCAATTGTTTCTAAAGAGGCAGAAACTAAGCGAAAAGTAAATAAAACAACTGACAAAAATACAATTAAATATCTTAACATTGCGTTGGTTTGTTTTTTGGCTTAACTTCTATTAAATGAGTTTTCAATACTCAAATCCATAGTTGACTTGCATTTATATAGGTATGAATTAATTTAGATGTGTAACCACTAGCATCACATCACGCAGAGAGAAGTTATATGTCTTCTTCCATTCAAATGAGTTGAGTTAATAAACTTGAATAATAAAAATCTAATTTGTTGAACTATTCCAATAATTGAAATTCAATTCATTTAGTGTTTTATTAATTAATTGCAACTTTAATCAAATTGCTTTCAAAACTCTATAAATGATAAAACAATAAACTCTAAGTCTTCTTAAAACTGAGAAAATTAGATTTGTATCAAATGTTTAGAACATAGATATTTGACCCAACTCTACGACCCAAAAGCGGTGGCAAAACAATATAGAGTTTCATACAGTCGAACGTCAGACAAAAAATGTTGTACAAAAGTTAAAAACAAAAACGTTTAGAAGCTTTATAAAGTATTGCAAATCCTGTTGATTACATTCTAAGAATAGTCACACCAAAGGAAGTTTTTGAGAAAAATTATGTTTGACTGTTGAAAATTTCTAATAATACGAATCATCAGAAATTTTAAGTATAGGTTTGCATAGATTTAAGTATATTCAAAGGTTGTAGTTATTAGAATTTCATCATAAAACAAGACTATTTAAAAATAGTAATAATAAATCTTCAAAGCATGTAATTTACTTTAATTGTGAATCATGTATTTACAACTTTAGTTCATTGTAAGCAACTATTGAACAAAAGAAGTAGTTTTCTTGTAAATTTACAATAGACTCACTTTTTAAGCAAACATAATACCAAAGACATACCAATACATAATATTGTAAAGTAAGGTTATGAGATTTCATTTTCTTGGAATGACACTGCCAGGGACGTATCTAGCTGTAGTGCTAAGGATGCTATACTAAGACTTGTCTAGTAGTAACTATTACCCCCTCATAACTTTGAAAAATTAAGTGTATGTTTGTTAAGTGTAACAATTTTAAAAGAATTTTAAGGCAAAACTTCGGTTATAGTGAACATTATCGGTAAAATGAGGTGACCACTATTCTCCTGACCTTTTTTTATAGCAAAGCAACCCTTACCAAAGATGCAATTAAAACAAAAAGATAATCCAGATAAAACAAATTACAAAGAAATAGACAATAGACTTGGAACCGCTAAGGACACAAAAAGTTAGTTTCCGGTTTTCGAGATTTTCGAAGTATATAATTGAAACGAACTTTGAAAAAACTTTCGTTTGATACTAATTTTACAAGAATCGGTTTAGGTCATAGTCAGCCAACTCATTTTGACTCAAGGGCATCTGATTAAGAGGTAGCATTCTTCTCGAGGGCCAAGATTAATGAATAATTTTGAAAAAACGTTTTAATTTATTAAATGTATTTCTGACAACGTTTTTGGTTAACATAAGATATTTTATATGATTTTTTAATAGTTTTAAAAATATTATTCCGTTTGACAGTTTATTAATAGAAGCAGTCACATCCAGTTCACATCTACTTTAACTTTACAGCTAAATTATATTCTATCGCTTTAAATATATATCGTAATCGTTTTACAGATATTTCTAAAAACTTCATTAGAATAAAATCGAAAATTAATACTCTGTTAACATAAATCTTTTTTAACTTTGGGAGCCAAAAAATTTGCTCAGCGGGCCGGATCCGGCCCTGGGGGCTGTATGTTGGTCCACTATGGTTTAGGTATTGATACTCAAATAAATTTCTTAAATTTTTCAAGTTTAAAATCAGATAACTAATAAACGGATCAATTTTGAGCCAAACAAAAATACACGTGTCCAATCATTTTTAGGTTAGATTAAATTTTATTAATTAGAATTTTCTAATATATGTTTTATTTCTCTGGGAACGTTTACCTTGCTAAATTATATAGAAATGAATGTTGATTCGAGTTGTCTCTATCCAAAGTTGTGTACCAGCAAATACTTGAACCAAATTTATTTTTGTCAAAATTCATTAGTATTTACTACTAAAAAACCTAAAAAAACTGAGTCAGATAGATGTGTAAAATAATAAAAAATAATTAAAATTTCTAATTGACATTGAATTTAATTTGAATACTTTATTAAATTAAACTTTATTTACAAATAATTTTAGTGAAAACTCAACCTCATTAACACTTTCCATTTTCGAGATATTTAATTTAAAATATAATCGAAATTCGAACTTAAGAGTCGAATATCTCGAAAACCGGGAACTAACTTTTCATGTCCTTTGTGGTTCCAAGTCTTTGAAGGTGAGAGCATTTTATAGTCTCCCTTAAGAAGAATTGGAAGTAAACCGAAAGCATTCGAATTATCGAATAATTAAATGAAAATAATTTTCCCAAAGTTTAGAGAGTTTAACAATAGATTTAACCACTAATCATAAATACTAGTTAAGTGCAAATGAGAATTATGTAGAATTTTTTAATGAGATTCAATTATCTTTTAAAAGTAGATAATAATAAATAAAACTTCGTTTAAAACAAATAATAATAAATTTTTAATTCTTTGTTTTTCAATATATTTGATAAATTAGTTTTATTCAAAAATAATATTATTCATTAGTTAAATGATCTGATGTTTATTCAAAGTTATTTAATTTACTTAAAGGCTTAGAATTAGTCTCTAAATTATAACTAACCTACGAAGTCATTGAACCCATTTTGGTTGAAATAATAGAGCATATGTTGGTCTACCTTTAGATCAGTTATACGACAGGTAAATATGAAATAATAAGTTCTCATGACGACTAACGACTCAGTCTTACTTCGAAACCTAACTTTAGCTAAAAATATCGATTGTTTTAATGCTTACTTTACTATAGTTTTGAATTTACAATACAAACGTTGCATAGATATTAATGTCATGTAAAAAGGAAAACAAAAACTATTTGATTATGTTTTTGATGAGATAAAGGAAGTCTCGAATTAATTAATTCCATATAAATATGTCATATTTGACACCTCTCTCAACAATTGAATTAAATTTAAAGCAATCGAAAGAAGATAATGAGAAAGCAGACGAACTCTCAATCTCTCCCTTTAAGGCTAAAAAGTTGCCGAAGTAAGTGAAATATAAGATACTGTACAAGTGTATACTTGAATTCAATTTTCATAATCTGTTTAATGTGTTTGTATGTATAGATGGCTAATAGAGTTCGACAGCTTTTCAATTAATGATTCAAAATTCAAGAATGAATCCAATTTTCGTCCTTTGACCGAAAGCAGTGTTAGTCAAAGACCGCAATGGTTTAAAGAATTAGTACAACAAAGAAGAATGAGTGAAACGTTTACTAGTATTGAACCCAACAGCGAAATTGTTAATAAAAGCGAAACATTTGATTTGATTGATTTCGATGATAATAGAAAGCAAAGCAGACGATCACACGAAGACATTCCTGCCATTCATCATAATATAGAAAAAAGTTTTGTTTCACTCAAAGAGATCGAAACGTATTTCGAGCCGCGATTAAAATGCAAAACTCCAAAAGACTCAATCAAATTAGAGGAAAACTCAATGCTAAGCATTAATGATGACTATATAGACTTTATTATACCTGAATTGCCATTTGGAAGAGAATTGATTTTTGAAATAATTACCAATTGGGGCGATGAAGACTTCGTCGGCTTAAATGGAATCGAGATTTTGGACTCCAATGGAGTCGACTTAAAAGTTGAGAAGGTATTCAAGTGAAAATTTAATAACTATTTATTTAACTAAAATCGCAATTTTAGATTTGGAGCGAACCTCAATCTAATGCTAACTTAAATGTATTGATTGATGGAATTTATCGAACTCATGACGACTCACATATTTGGTTAACACATTTGGACGATAAGAAGCGGTTACCGCTCAAAATTGGAGTGAGGTTTGAAACACACATTTCTGTGGCTCTCATAAGAATATGGAATTACAACAAATCGAGAATTTATTCCTATCGGGGAATAAAATTTGTTAACATTAAGTTTGACAATAAACTCATTTTTAAAGGAGAAATAGCGAAAGCGTCGGGAGAATTAATCGGATCTATTGAAGCCTTTGGCGATGTATGCAATCAATCATTTAATACTATATTCAACAAATGTTTCATTTGATTTTGTACTTTACAGACAATACTCTTCACAACTGATGAAAACTTATTAGAAGCGGTCGCTCTCAGAGATGTCTCATTTCAAGAATTGGTTAACGAAATAATTCCATTAACTAAATAATTAATGTTATATTCACTAAACTCAATGCAATTTTGATATTAATAACTCTTTTTATTTGTACGAATATATACTTAAAGCTTACACTTTGCTATTAGTAATTATTTGTAGTATTTCTTAACTAACACTTTCTGTAATTTAATTAACAAAAAGAAACTAAAACAATAACTAATACTACCGTTTAGTTAAGAATATAATATTTGCAAATTTGAAATAGTTTTACATTTAAATTGAATACAATAACGATTATATTCTTCCCGCAAATATTCCGTTTTCTCTTTGATCGTCCCATTTCTCGCTCTATTAATAAAAAGAGAAAATTATTATTACATAGAATTTCAATTCAATTAAATCTTTGATTAGAAAAGAATCAAATAATAATACATTATTAGTCTGTTTTTAAGTGACATTATATTGAAATAGTATTGAGAAATAGAGATCTCATAAAATATAAACTCAACTAAAGATTATTTATAAGATTAAACAAACATTTATATAAAAATGATTTTGGTTTAAAGGTCTCTCTCATAGAAATTGTTTTGCAATCAAAACTTATTTCAATACAAACGGGCTTTAAGTTGAGACTATTGTACGAATACTATGAATAGCAATAAATTAGTAATAAATTTATTTTTAATATAAGTTATAATAAAATATGAAATAATAAAACAAATAATGAAAGCAATAAAAGCAATACTAACCCAAGTCTTTGGACACAACTCAGTGTACGCCCACTTAAACCATTCGCACGGCTTATAGTCCTGACCTTTGACCTTTTGGCATCTGTGATAATCCAAATAATTCTGGTAACAATTTCTAAAAAATCAAATAAAATGTAAAATTAGATAAAAATAAGACATAAACGAAACGGATGTAAACCTGGTTTGATTGGTGTTCGGGAATCGGGGATCGTATGGCACAGTCTTTAACTGAGACAAAGCCTTTTCTTGGTGTGGACTCCAAACTTGTGTCGACATTGCTTTCAAATAACACTTTAATCGCTAATATTTTATTCAATTTAATTCATAAAAATCTTATAAGTCTTGTAGTGTTATAAATGGAGTCTATTTAGGGGTCGATTTATCATTACATTTGCTTTTTTACTATTATTTTTTAATTATATACCGATAAGGTGTCACATTCATAAATTACGTTACGCTAACTTTGCATTTTTCTGACTCCCACCCTAACTATGTTACGCGTTGGTTAAATTAATCAATTTGACCCCACCTCCCCCCCGCGTGATTTTTTTACGCTGATAAAAAATTGTAAAAGTTAAAAGGTACTCTTATTGAATCTATTTACTAATTCAATCTTTTTAATTAATAATTGAAACACTTTTTAAAGCCTTTTTAATAGTTTAAATATTGACAGTGACAGTAATAGGCAACGCTCGTTGGCGAGCTCGAGTTTCGAGAGTAGGATTTTAGCTGAGCGCGAGGGCGCTCTGTTGACAGCCGTGCGTGAGCACACTGGGGCGAGCATTAAGATTATTACATATAAAAATGGTTTTTATTTAATTAAAATTGCATACTTTTATAATAAACAAATAGTATTTTTCAGTTTTAAGGAATTTACGCATAGAATCGCACAGATAATCAAATATTTGCTTTTTAAAAAATAATTTTCTGTAATATAGTCATAAAATTTGCTGAGCTTGCCGCTCGGAAACGCTCGGTATCCGAGCGCAAGCGTCTAACGTACCCATC
>JAQGAM010001066.1:0-10321 GCA_034697665.1 Nanhermannia comitalis
CTCTCTCTCTCTCTCTCTCTCTCTCCCTCCCTCCCTCTCTCCCTCTCCTTATCTTTTCTTTCGGTTTCTCTCATTCTCTCTCTCTCTTTCTCTGTCTGTCTGACTCTCTCTCTCTCTTCTTAAAACTGCATCACATTCCGGGACCTTAAGTATTGTATTAACAAAAAAGAGTACTTATTAACTTTGAAAAATTATGTTTTTTCTTTTATTTTTTCATATTTTCATTAGTGGGTCAAATCATTTTTGCTTAATCTTTATTATGGTATTGATAGCCAATAATTACTAGTTTTGGACTCTTATCTATTACATTGTCTGTTGAAAGCGCTTAATTGCAAACATTTTATCTTTCATTTGAAAAATTTAATTATTGCGTGAGATAAATGTCTGGCTATAAAACATAAATACTTAGTGTTTACTAAAAATTTATTAAAACTAATATCAAGTAATCAATTAGTTTTTTTGTAGAATAGGTTAACATCAATTGCCTATCTTTGACTTCTTTGTGAGTTTTAATAAAAATTCAGTGAATAACTCAAAGTTCAACAAAAAAAAAATGTTTATCTTTCATATAATGAAAAACGGAAATATTTTTTTCAGTGAACTCACAGATAAATTTTAAAATTCATAAATTTCTCCCTAGCGAACACTCAAAAAATTATTCTCACACAAGAATAGCACAACAATTTAGGACAAAACCTTTCACTTTTTTGATAATATGCACCGTTTTTCTCCATAGCATCACGTTTTGAAATGTTTAGCTGTTTCTTTAGTTTAAACTAAATAATAACTCAAAATTAATTAATATCAAAGATGGTATGGATTGACATAACTAACAAAAATTTTGAAGCTTTAATGCGGGCCTTAAGATAGCAGGAAAACCAGTAAACTTTATTGTAATAAAAATTTAATAATCATTTCTTAATGCATATTAATATTGATAGTCAAATAAGAGCCTAATAATCGTTTTCCGCAAACTCCTGGACTATGAATGAATAGAGTTTATTGAATATTAAATATTGAACAATAAAACTCTATTTTGATTAATGAGTTTTCGCGAGCCGTACTGTACTTGTCTGGCAGGTATGACTAGCATTATAAAGCATTAGAAAGAGGAACTTAAAAAGTTTAGAAAAAAGCTTTAAGCTTAAGATCATGAGCAATGTTAGCTAAATGTATTGCATAATAACAATCATAATATTGTAAAAAATATTAAAAACATTTCGATTGAGTATCTTTTCCTTTGGGTATAAAAGTTATAAAAACAAGTTTATAGCAAACATTAAATCTAGTTCAATACTGTTATTATATTAAATATTAAATTTTATTTCACTTCAAAATTTGTTCAATACAATAATTTTGAATAAATATTAAATTGAATAAAGGAATTCAGAAAATACAATCAAATTTTCCTATTGTTTTAATAAAACTTCTCTTAACAAAAGAAGAGCTATTGTTTAATATGTTAAAGCATTGATAGTTTTCTCTTCAGATGTTTCGATTGGTTTTGTATTACTTTATTGTGAATTTTTTTTTTAATGAAATGGAACAAATCTTATAGTGATTTGAAGTCAGGCAGTCCTTGCAATGAATGGCCACCAAAGACTTTGAATAGTAGAGGATTAAAACAGTGAAGTGAATACTCATAAAGAAACAAATTATAGATTTTTTAACTTTTTCATTTAACTTTGAATGGGATCGAATTGACCTCAATAAGGTCAACAAAACAGTGTCCGATCGATAATAATAATAATAATTAAGGAGAAAAAATAATTTCATGAAAAATTTCTTATAATTTATACAATAGAAACGTTATTTGGAAAGATGTGCAAAGAAATAAACTTTTCTTCTTATTCCTTATAAATATCTGAAATAATTATCAAAAGTAGTTTGTATTCAATATTAAGTTCAGTATTCAATATATTCAATACTTTCTCATTGATGGCATTTCTTAAGACCTTTTAAAAAATAAAAGTGACATTAAATTAGTTTCAGATAATTTAAACTTTTAATTAAATGGAAATTAGTTGTAATGAATTTTATTTCTTTTAAAAGAAAAAAAAGTTAAAAGTTTTGATAAATTGTTTAAAATTAGGTAAACAAAAAATTTTCACAATTAATTAAATCAATTCAAAAGCGGTGTCATTTCAAAATTGATAGCTTATTATCGATGTTAAAATATTTACGACTCACTAATTAAGGATAAGTTTTTAATTACAATAAGATTTATTGAATGCTTTATTTTATGTGATCTTATCAGTCAATTAGATATATGAATATATTATACACAATATATTACATTTAATTCCTTATAATTTCTAATTTATTAAGATAATTATCCTAATAGTTCTTGACCTTTAGTTTTATCAAATGCATAGATCTTGAGCACTAAATGAGAGATCGTTTAATAATTTGAATCCACTTATTATAATACAGTAATAATATTATTATATATGAAGTAATAATAAATTAGTATAGAAAGAAAGAGAAGATTTTCAATAGAAGTCAGGCCCCAACAGATTTGAATAATTATGGTATCAAATGAAAGGTCTCATCGAACTGATCATTTCATGATATAGACGCTTTGCTACTAAACAAATAGTTTAAGAGCTATATTAAAATTCATTTACAATAGCAGTGATGCGGAACCAATGTTCCAACATTTTTATGAATCACTTCAGGAGCAAAGATATGCTGTTTAAAAAAGTTTATAGAAAGTAAAATTTTTTTACTCTCTTAGAGACTTTCTTTGTTGAATTGAAATTGTTCTGAAAAATTTTGGGTTTATTTTGCCTATAATTTCCTATTCGTGTCTTTTTATGAATTTTTATTGGATTTTTATATGAAATCCAATTTTAGATATTATTAGAAAAATTATTCAATTTATAAATTATAAGTAAGAATACAGTGAATAACTTATTGTCATCGATTGTGATTATGCAAAGTCTAATAAAATAAAGTCGTGAGTATTATGCTGTTTATTAAAACTTTAAGGTCCTATTCGTGCAAATTTCTTGATTTTTTAATATACAATACTATAAAAGGTGCAAAAAACCATATTTTAATGTCCAGAGAGTCACACCTAATATTAGTATTTATTTATAACATATATTTTGAAAATATATATTTATTTTCAAATAATAATAATTTAATGTATTTTAGTGTTCCACTCAAATTACAAATGGTCTAAGCCTTAGGCTCGAAACTGTTACAGCTCTTGAGATGAGTCTTATGTACAATTATGGCAAATGAATAGAAAATCAAATTAACTAAAGGATAAGTGAAAGTCCCTAAAGCACTAACTTGTAAGAAAGTCGCTCTTATTTTCTTATTGTGAACCGATCTGTCGCTTAAAATGATTTCAGAATCGCTTTTATCATATCATAAACTAGTATTAAGATAAGAAAATCTCGATTATGACACCAAACACTTTCTTCATGCCATTACTCTCATGCAGAGTAATGCAATCATTACCTCAAATCTATAACTCATAAAGTGCTTGTACTGTACATTACATGCACTAATCTTATAATCTAATTCATAGTAAAGTAATTCATTAATCATTTGAATCAAATTTAAATTTTATTGACTATAATAAAAAAATTATTTTCAATGTTGACATCATTTTAACTTTTATTTGAAGCCACTCTTAAGTGGAAATTTTGTTCCTCAAACTTAAACTATTTTTTATAGTCGTTTCTGACATAAGATGTATTTAGTCTCTAGTTTTAAGTAATATAACCCATAACTTATTGAAATAATTTTATAATTCAATGAAAATTAAAATAAACATTAGTTTAAAGACCTGATTACTATTGGATTAAAATACCGGTAAATCGCAAAGTAGTCATAAATCTTCTGAAAAACGATTTTAAGGAAAGTATCATTAAATAAATCAAACAAATCAAACATTTTAAATACTGATATCAAATCGATAAAACACTTTTGAATATAAGCATAAATGACATATAAATTTTAAAATGTTCATCATTTCGATGATCCGATAGCCCTATTATTTTCATAAATCCATTTTTCTGACAGCTATTATATTTTGCGTAACAGTTTCACCAAATTTAGGTTTAATTTTAATATTTTGAATAAGAAACTATTTTTTTAAAAAGAAATTCTTGTATTTAATACTCAAAGATTGATTAATGGGATAAAAATCTCAAGTTTTTAGTTAAAGTAACTGTAAGTCCAATTATGAGTAAATGTGTATCAAGTTTTTCAGTTAACTCTTAGAAATTTCTTTTTTGAAGCATTAAATAAATTAATCAAATCAGCTGTGAATTAAACTAAAAGACTTAATTGAATTTCTCAGACTCATGAAAAACTTCTTCAATTAAATGAATTAATTCTTATAATTAAAAAGTTTTTTGCATATTTTTCAAAAATATATGAACCAAGCTAAAAATTTTAAAAGCAATGTAAGCATAAATTTTAATTGATTATATATTTAACTACAAAAATATAGTCTATTTGCAATTCATCTTAAATCCAAGTTTATTTTGGTACAGAAGCAGTTGATTTGTAGGATTTGTAGCATTAGTACTAATACGCCTTATTCTCAATATGAAAAGTTAAAAAGCAATTGTTTATTGAACGCAATTTGCAACAATAGGGGTCATCTTTAGAGTTTTTGGGCCGATCGAGAGATAATCAGGTAAATGATAGTCTGCGGGAATGTTTAGACTATTGAATGCTTCGTGGATTAGAAAAGAAACTCAATTGAATCATAAATTTATTGATAAACTTTAGTTGCCCTGTGTTTGAAAGTGCTTTTGTGTCACTCATTCAAAACTGCTTTTAAACATATTTCTTAGGACCTGTGAACTCAAATCTATTAAGTTATTGAGATCTGTGTGAGATATATCTGAAAATGAAATACAGTTTATTTTTAACTCATTAGTGCTTTTTTCAACCCTTTTATATTAAAATCAAGTGTCACTCAAGTAAAGACTTTCTATAAGTTAACAGATCTCCAAAGCTTTTTATAATTATTAGAAGTTAAGCAACTTTTCAAATAAGAAAAAGTTTTTCATTGAAATCTTAATCTATTATTTATCACATTTACTATCAAATTAAACAATAAAATATTTTTATTGTTCCATTTTTTGCTCACAAAATCCCAATTATAAGCGTTTGGAAAATAAAAACAGAGTATAAGTAAATTTTTGAAATTACTATTTCAAAAAATCGTTACCAAAAACAATTATAATGAATAATACTGCAAAAAATTATTAACAACTCGTGACAAACAACTTAATTGATACACTTTTATCGACTTTTATATGCATTAAGCAACAGATAGTCAATGATAGTAACAAATGTACGACTTATATAAAAGAAAACCTTAACTTATGTTAACTTAAAGTAAGGGAAACTTATTTTCCACCTGTAATACGAATGTCAAACTTCAAAATCGATTAATTTTAGTTTAATGTTAAAAATGGAAATTTAATGTTTATGTTTATCTAACTTTAAGTTGTTATAAATTATATAAAATAAGCGCTTTTAATAAACGTATAAATTAATTTGAATTTGTTTTTAAAACTTTTTAAAGGTATGAAATTTCAATGTCATTAAAACTTTTATTTAATAGTAAGCCTTATGCACAAAATTAGTTGTTTTGTGCGTTTTGTGAGCAAATTCAATGATAAATTTTCCGCTAATTATCTCAATTATAATTGAATTGATCTCTATATACATTATCTTTGAATTTAATTTCATTAATTAACATATAAGGCGTTTGAAAATTAGTCCAATAAATAATATGTAATGCAAAGTAACAGTCATTCAGTTTCTTACAAAAGTGAGAGAATCAGTTCAAACGATGTATTAATTTTGCATCAAATTTAATGTCCGATAAATTAATTTATTATATATAAAAAAGTTATTCATTTATTTATATTTGTCTCCAATAAATAAATTAGAAAAAACGCCGATTTAATTAAATTTTTAAAAGAAACTTTTGAATGTGTTTTTAAATCCAAAATTTATTTCATTTGAGGTGTCAGTCGATTGCTATATAATATCATTATATATATTGTAGTATAAGTTTATTAATGAAAAAAGTTCCTGACATGAAGTTTGAAATGTGAAACTGACCCAAATTGTATTCAATCGTCATTCAGAGGTAATTATTAGAGCCCTTCATAATGTGTTTTTTATATATAACTTTTTCTTATAATAACTTTTATAACTCATATCTGAATAGTTTAAGTCTTATTCAGTAATAGAAATATTATTTATTGCATGTTTTCAGTGAATAAACACTTGTTCTTCAGCCGATTTAGTTGTTTATATATTTTTATTTTAAATACCTTTTGGCTTCAAATTAAATTTTAAAAATTAATATCCAGACGACTTTTTTCGCTGAATTTTAAATTACAAACAAGTTGTGTATTACTTATAGCACTCGAGAGCGGAAAAACTTTGATTTGTGTGTTTTGACGAAAGGCTCTAATAATTAGCACTTGAATTTGCTAAATAAATAACTTAATGTTTAATGATATGAATGATATCAGTCTTATATCTCAAGTGTTAACTGTATTGTGTCGTCAGTAATAGTGATAAAACTTTTTCGCTTACATAACGATATATCATATATTTGTATTACTATTATTAAGGAGTAATTTGTCAGAAGATAACGATAATGTCATTACATGAAAATTCTTCAAAACTACAAACGAATAAAATGGATGATAAAAACAATATTAAAACTGAAAAAGTTGGCCAAAATAGCTGTGAAATAAGGACAGTGACTATCGGTGGCAAACAGGTTGAAGTAAAATACGAGACGCTCAAGAAAAAGTACGATATATTTGGTTTGCATCCAAGAGAGAGAAGATCTGGTAATAGAAATACAAGAACTAGTGGTATAGTTGATAACATAGGCAATAGAAGTACTTTTAAGATGGCTTTAGTGAACGATAAGCGAAGTATTAGTAGAGAGACGAGTAGTAACAGCCTGAGTATCAGCAGCACTAATAGTAGTAATTCTAAGGATACAAGTGTTGGTTCTAATAAATTATCCAAAATTTTAAGGCGTTTCGAATCGGATGATCGGTCGCTGAAGAAGAAAGAGATATCAATTGAGAAAATTGCCGATAAGATCAAGAGAGAGCCCGTGAAGATGGAGAACAGGTTCGATATGCTTTTGCCCGCCAGTAATGGCGAAGATTTAAGTGTTTTTATGGGTAATAATAGTATTAAAAGTAGTGCCAAAAAGAGAAATAAAAATAAGACTAAAATAACTGATAAACTAATAAATAATACTAATAACAGTTTTGATAATAATAGTAACAATAGTTTTGATTTTGATGCTCACGAACAATTAATTGCTCAAAAGGTTATTTTAGTTCATAACACTTTTGGGCCTATTTATGATAATCAAGTCATTGATCATGTTTTCGAAACTAATAATAATAATCTTAAAACCAATCAAAACAATAATGTACTTAAAAATCCAGACCAAAAACAAAAGGACTGCAAGAAAGTTGAACTTGGATTTAATGATAGTTCGGCGCAATTTATTGACGAGCTTAGAGATCAAGTGAATGAAGAAAGAGTTGATTTTGAAATAAGAAAAGTTGAAACAGACGGAGAATTATTAGCCGTCAGAAAAGTGATCAAAAAAGAAAATTTTAAAGCAAAATATCCGAACGGCCTCATTAGGAAATCTATCAAATTAAAGGAAAACTCTGTCAAAAGCATTGAAAATATATCAAAAAATCAAAAGTCGGTTCAAAGTGAAGAATTACGAAAACGAGTTACGAAAACAAATCCGATTTTTACAATAAACGAGTCATCGCTTAATCAAAATTTGCTGAAAATGACACTTAATTGGCTGCTCATAACAGCATTGGTTGTGGTATTTCTTGTGATATACAGTTTTGTTATTCTAAACCAGTTTTGTGACTGTAGTAAAACTTAAGAGGTTTTAATTTGTTTTAAATGAAAAGTTTTGGATTTGTTTTCCTTTTTCTCGTCAATTATTTGGGTCTCACGACAGATGAAGTTTATGCTATTCGTAACTCTAATTAGAGTTTTAATGCTTTCAAAGTATTATGATTTTATGTGATTAGCAAATCAAATATTTTTCTATAACATATCAATAAGTGACAGAAATCTTAAGCGTAGATTAAGTTTTGGTTTAGATTTAAATAATTAAATCCTAAACATTTACCGATTGTCTCTTTTTCTATCACTTCCCTTCTGTTTTTTGTTTGTACGTCTGTTCTCTCTCTCTGAATATTTTATGTTAATTTCAAGTTTTCTTTCTTTTTTATCATTAAATAATTGTTTTGAATTTTAAAAACTGATTATATTTCTATTCAATGTTATTACGAATATAAGTGAAAGTGCTTTACCTGTAAATTACTATACGATCTGTTATAAAATAATATGATATTCAAGTTTTTAAATTTTGTAACGTATAAGTGATTAAATTTTAATAAAATGATTTAAATTTGCATTAATTTTTGCATTAATTTTTGCATTAATTTTTTCAATTGTTTTTATGATTTTAGGAAAGTATTAGAGTTTACGATATGACTGAATTATATATCGATTGAATAAATCATAAAAATTCTGTCTTAAAAGTAGGAAAATTAAATGCATTTCACAAAATATTAAAATTATTCGCACAGTTATCAAAAATTTTGTACAATTTGCAAAAGTTTATGAAAATATTAAATCTTCAATTGAAATATGATTACAATTTCAAATTAAGTGATGTTATAAACGTTTCCGTCTTAATAAACATTCATTTTATTCATATAAAAGTGAGAAATCACTAGGAATGGGAAGTAATGAAGTAAATAACTAATAATTAAGTAAATTAAATAAATAATTTCAACTGAGATATTGCCTCAATTGATAGCTAAATAACTTTAAATATATTAAAAAAACTAAAAATTGCATAAATTTATAAGTTTATTATAGAGTAGAATATACTCATGTTATGCATATAGTGGACTGATTTAAGCATAAAATTAGTTTAAAAGTAAATTTTCAATAATATTCTAATAAAGTTAATTTCACTAAAAGCCTTTTAGTACCGGTAAAAGGCAATTATTTTTACTTTGAATCTTTGCGGAACTCATGCTTTAGCTATTCGTGTGCTATAATTAGGAATAGTGTCAGAAAGTTAAGCAAAGTTTTGATTAATTTAAATTGAGTTTAAAAGTTATCCATAAAACAATGCTTTGTATAGTTGAAACTTACTGTATTACTACCTGTATTAACAGCGATAATATCTCTTTTATTAAATTTTATGCATATCTAACTTGTAGTTATGTAGACTGGATGTAAAAAAATATGAATGCTATGTCAATTTTTAAAAATTGGTACAGACCTACACTTAATTATTCAAAAATTATTGGGGGGGCTATAGCCCTCTATCCACCCCTGGTTACTGCTGTGTTTAATAGTAAAAGTTTTCTCAGCAAACATTTTTATATTTATCGCAAATATTATGTATCCGATTAACACAATTAAAGTTGGAAAGAAATGGGTTAATATTTGACACATAAAACTATTATTTCTAACTATTTGTTGAGCCAGCGATTAGTATTTTTAAAAATATGTTTTTATTAACAATTTAATAATTTTAAACTGAATGCGTTAGAATATAAAGAACTTTTTATATATTAACAGAAAGTTAAAGAAATTTTTAATATTAAAATGCTATGTGTTATATGAAAAGCTATTGAAAAACTTGAGTGAATATAATTCGTCGGTTGAGTTCTATAAAGTCGTAACTCTAAAAATCATAATTTTAAGAAAAATGAGTTTAAAATTTTAGAACCAGTATACTCACAATGAGATACGATTATATGGAATTGTAGGCTATGCTGTAATTACATCGAATTTTTTGAATTAGATATGAGGGTTAGGTAGTCCTTCTGAAAATGTATCAAAAACTTATTAATAACTCATTTTTCGAAAATTTTCGATTTACAACTTTCTAGAACTCAACCGACGAATTGTGTTGATACTAATTTACCCAACGGTCGGTATTCAATCTTACTTCGAAATTTACTTCCCGTAAACATTAAAAATCTCTAGAGTTCAATATATTTAAATTTATTAATAGAAACAAAACCGATGTTTTTATTGATTAAAACTTCAAAATTACATGTTTTTCACAATACAAGAGTTTTAACTGTTTTGCATTATAAGCAGTGAATCTAAGATGACCAGACGTCCAGTTTTTGGACAATTTTTAAAAAATCCAGTGCTTGTTTGAAAATAAAAATTTATTAAAAATTATCCTTTGGTCCCCCCTTTGATTTTTTAAGTTGTCCAGGTTATGTCCAGT
>JAQGAM010001067.1:0-10321 GCA_034697665.1 Nanhermannia comitalis
GTTACCAAATAAAAAAGAGGTGACAGATAGCCGAATGAGAAAAGAATAGTTGAAACTAAAATGATTTGTAATGATCTCGTCTTGAGTGGCGTCAAATCAAAAAACGGCGGTTTATTTTTTTGAGGATTTTTCTCTCTAATCTTTCTTCTCTGTGTTTTAAGATGAAGTATAGCTCTTCTTTGCGGGTGATATAGAGACGCCGGTCTGTATAATACAGCGATTATAAAAGTCGCAAATAGTGCACAAGTTATTAATTGTAATCCTGCTCTCCAGTGTCTAAAGGCGCTGAATAAGAGATAAAAAAAAGTTGAAATCATTGGTGTGGAGTTAGACAGAAAATAATAGACAAAAAAAATATTAGCAGAAAATACATTAAAACTCAATTTAGTTTTCCTCTCTTTTATAGGTCTACTGACTTTGTGAGTAAGAAATCAATATGTCTTTTAATACCAGTAAATAATTTAATTGTCTTTTTTTACCCTATACTCCAATTGAGAAATGGAGACATTAATGCAACTCCAATACCAATAGAGCTTTGGAAAAATATTTCGACATAATTTCGCTTCCGCTTAAAATATTGTCCAACCACTAAGTTTGAAGATTCTCTGGCGATACCGATTCCGATAGACATGAAAATGCCATAACTAAGCACTACCTGATGAAACTGAGACGCAAATGAGGCAAACAGACAGCCTAGAGATGAGATGAGACCGCCTGCTATAGCTGTCAATCGTGCACTCTTTTTCCTACACCAGGAAACTAATACTGGAGATATCAAGTATGATAGACTCAGTGATAACGATCCCAACCAAACTAAATAAGAAAGCAATTTCAATAATATTGTACTAACGATTAGTTTAGTTTAGTTTGTTCAACAAGTTATCGGCTTTTAAATAACTTTTCAATCTTTCAATTAATATTTTGCTATAGAATAGCTTTCAAAATAATTGTTTCTTCAACACCACCTCATTAGTATTGTACAGTAAGTTTCAAAATACCGTCCATTTGAAGGATTAGTATATAAATTATCAAAAATGAGTACAATTTGAACTCATTTATGAAAAATATCGTAAAAAATTTTTGATAAAATATTTTGACCTCTTTAGACGCGAACCTATATACTCCAGGCCTTTGGTCAATCAATTTGACCACTAGCCCAAAAAGCTATTACGAAAATTACTCTTTAATACTCCATAACTTGAATAATGTTTGCTTATCATTCAATATTCAAGTAGAAAATCATTAATCACTCATAATGTAAAACATTTGCTTTGATAAGAAATGATTTTAATTGATAAGAAGGAGTTATCAAAGTATTAAAATTTTTATCTCGTCTGGTAAGAGATCAATTGGAAAGGTATTTTCAAATGTATTGTACAGTAATATCTTATTAGTATTACAGCATAAGCTATTATCGATTATAATGAAAATGATTCTTTGAGAATATGCTTAAGAAATAAAATTTTAATATTTGAGATAGTCTTTAGTGGATTTATGGAGATTTGAGTAAAAACAATATTAATGCTATCTGAGGTCTTATTTTTAGATTGTATATTAATTACATCAACATAAGCACACTCTAAAAATAAAACCTTATATAGCCTTAATTCGTTGTTTCACTAAAATCTTCATAAGTCCATTAAAATCCGTTTCAATATTAACATTTATTTCTTGAATAGGCTTGAAAACCATGTGGGAAAGAAGCCATACTTTGAACGTTTTCATGATTGATTGTTTTTGAATAATTCCTTTTGATTACTTTTAAAATAAAAACTAGTGCTTCCCGTTGCTACGCAACTTTCACGCACACAGATTTAATACTTACTTATTTAATAATTTTTTGATTTCTTTAATAATATAGATTATGGTTAAGCTTAAAGAATTTGTAAATATTTATTAGAAAGATTTAGAGAATTTAATCTATTGAGAAAGGATTTAACAAAAATAAAATGCAAGTTGAAATATAGTGTAACATATTGTATTACATATTGTTAATAATCTTTTAATATTCTGTATTAAGTAAGCAATAAAATCTCAATTCAGTAGTTTCATTATTAATTGAATTGAAAAATTATCTTATTGAATTTTAAAATATCATTATTGCTTTATAACACTGCAGCAGAGTATGTTCAGTTACTGGCATCGAAGTTATTAAGTGATTAAATTTCTAATATTAGTCACATTTGGATTCAAGAAAATTTTTTTCATTCTTATGATTTTTTTATTATGTTTGTTATGAAATATTTCTAAACTACGATACAATCAGCAAATAAGAGAATAAAAATTTTAGGTAAAAATTGTTGGATCTTCTGTAGTTGTGTTCATCTTAAACTATGTATTGTTGAAAAAATGCTGTATTTTTTATAAGCAAATATAATAGATTTTATTTTTTAATGTTTTATTTTATGTAACTTTTGTTCTCAAACTTTTACGAGAATACATATCAGAGATGAAGTATAATGCAGTATAAGATATAAAATTCCTATCTTTTCGCGAGACTAAATGGAAAATTCGATGTCAGAGCTATTTTACACAGAAAGGAATGGATTTACAGTGAAATCTGTCAAATGAACTATCATTTAAGATTATGTTATGAAAGATTTATTACTGACTAGTATTGTAAGTTCTACAGTATTACAAAAGGCATGTCATTATGTTCACAAGAGAGAAAAAATGTTAAATTGATTGTAGACACCAAATATGAGATGAAGACATTGAAGCACAGCCGGAACTAAGTATTAATCAACGTTTAGCCCCTATTGCTCTTAGGAAATCAAAGTGATTTCACATTAGACCACAGGTCTTAACTATTAGTTCTATGCTATTTGAAGTAACAATATATAAAATGTTTTTATTATTGAAGTTTAGCATTCGTTTAACATATTAAATAATGCACACAAGCTCAGTCTCACTGAGCCTGAACATTTAGCTTGAAACTAAAGTCTTAGGAAAATTTATATTATAGTAAAACTCATTATAACTAGGAATATTCCTAGCGTAATTACAGATTTTTACACCCGTAATATTACGTAATTTTACAGATTTTTACGCAGGGGTGCGTAAAATTATGTAAAATACTGTAAAAATCTTCTGGTTTATTTGCAAAAATCCTTAAATTTAAAAAAAAAATTTTTTAAATATTTTTTCATTTATTTATTGAAATGGTAAATTGAATGAGGTCTGCCCTATCATCAGTTGAACGCATTTTTTTTCATCAAGAAAAGAAGATACTATAAGGATCGCAATAGGTTTCTTAATTCTAAAGTTGGAAAAATTGATTAATACAGTCATAATTTAATTCATAAAATTGAAATTATGATATTCAATTCAATTTTGATGAAGGCTTAATGTAGATCAACATGTTTACGACGATATTCATATAATTGATTTTGATTTATAAATTAATTTTAGTGAGTAAAAGATTTTTACAGAATTTTACACTATTTTATAGATTTTTACTTAATTACACCCCAAAAAGATTATTACGTAAAATTCCCAACCCTAATTATAACCAATGATGTATACATTCAAGTAATAAATTTAATTTTCATAAAATTCAAAGGCTTACAGAATCAGATTTTGAATAAACAAGCTCCATGTTATAATTTCTTAACGCTTTTTATATATTAAATTATTATTTATAATTCAGTAAATATTTGTCTTTTCGTCTTAAAATTTCTACAATAATAAAATATATTTGTACTAATAGATAAATGAATTATTATCTTATAATTCTATGTTTTTAAATTGATAAAAATAAAATATTGAAATTAGGAGAAACCGCATATAATCACAATGATACTTATTTTTCGATTAAAGTTACAAAAAATACTCTTATCATTGACTTAAGTTATTAAGCTTTCAAGTGTTTTGAATTGAAAGCAAAATGATTCGAGTCGGAAAACATAATAACCGACTAATCGAAAGATTGATAAATAATTTTTAAAGTTAATAAAACTTAAAAATTTGAACTTCAAAAATCTTTAATAAACTACTTAAAATAGACACCAGTTATTATAAATTATATAGTCTAGTGCAGTGGTTCTTTTACGGCCACAAGTGGGCCGTAGAGTTTAAGATTTTAACATTAAGGTCTATGAGAACCACGTGATTAACTTTATGTAAGTGGTCCGCGAGGCAATAAAGTTTGAAAACTACTGGTTTAGTGTAAGCACCTTATAGCAATTGAGTATACAAGGTAATAATAGAGTGTATAGAAATGGTAAAATTTAAATAAATCCCATGTATTTCTATTTAAATTTAAGTTATTAATCACTTTGTTACACAAGTTATTATACTTATTACGTGACACAAATAAATAATATTTGTTATAAGTTATAACTTATAAAATTATCCGTATATGCTTGATATCTAACAGCATTATTATTGTATCGCATATTATTATTATAATGAGAATCAGTTATACAGTGTTACAATTTTCCAAATATAATTGCTATAATTTTGTCTCTTATTATTTTTGATCATTTTTAATAATTTAAAATAACAGATCGATTGAAATTATTAAAATTTAGTTTCTGATGAATAATTAGTATATCGGAAAGTATGCAACTGTAACAGCTATAGAGCTTTACATTCAGTCAATAAGAGTTTAAATTTTCCTGAGGCATAAAATGATAAGAAATACTGTAACATTTCCCTTACAGGGAAACTGTAGGGAAATAATTTTAATACATAATTAAATGTATTTGAGCTATGAATTTATCTATACACACTTTTAATATAACTGTGTGTACAGTCAAAACCATAAGAAAGGCGCAGTTTTATAAAGATATATACTTTATTGTAAAGCATTTGTAAAGTCCTGTATAATGAAATTTTTTTATACTTAAATAAAATGTTATCTTTGATAACAGTTCACACTTTTTAAAAAGTAAAGAACAAACTTATGTTAAGTTTGAAAAATGTACTTAACATATAGTTTGTATTATGAAATCGACATATAATTAAGGTTGAACATGATGATAGCAAGGCATGCATTCGATGTTTATTTTCCGTGAAAAATACTTTAAAATAAATGTTAATTAAAATCTTTAATTGTGTTTAAAAAGTTGAAAAATAAAAATATTTCATCTTTGAAATAGTGGCCTAAATATTAAACGATTTAATAGATATATAATTTACCATTTAATATATTTACTAAAAAGTTAAGAAATATTGAATAAAATATATTAACCGAAAATTTCTAACTTTATTTTTAACCAAACTATGACAACTATGAAATCATTTTTATCACTGAGTCACTATCTGTTTAATATAAATTTTATTCAACTATCACTATATCAAATTAAATAGAGTTTGGATGTTATTGTGTGCTATACACTAAAGTATATATCTTAAAACTGCGCTTTTCTTTTGGTTTTGACTGTACAGTATAATTAATAATTTATTAGAAGTGAGACAATAAAAGTTGCAAAAGTTTTATAAGTGTTAATTTTTCTAAGCTTTTGTACTGTATCATGTTTTTGTCATCAATTTATATAAAATAAATGGATATTTATTTTTTTGAAAGTTTCTCAAAAATATATTTTCCTTTATGAATAATGAATTTAAATAATACAAAACTTTGATCTATCTTTTCATATATTACATACTGTAACTGCAAATCACATATGCATAACATATATGCAAATCAAAAACTAATGGCATAATTTGCATAATTATTTGCATTTTACAAATGCAATGACAAAAAATTAAATATATATATATTAATGACTTTAGGCATATATTCTAACTTATATTCGAAATCAATTTGCTGGAAAGGGAGTACAATTATTGTAAATTCACGAAAGGGCTAAATCTAGATTTATACTAATACAGTTAAAGCCAGATATAACGAACCCTCAAGGGGTAAAACTTTTGTCCGTTAAATCGAGTGTTCGTTATATCGAATGGATTTTAGCTTAATTTAATAGCCGAACGGGATTCCGGTCCTGTACGTTATAACGAGATGTTCGTTAGATCGAGCTTTTACTGTATTTCTTTACCAAAGCTTGTTTAGCAAATCTGGTTCATTGAATCTCTGAGTTATTATACTCTAATAGATCATTATTTTTCATATTAGAGATGAGAAATAGAAGAATCATAAGAAAATTTTTTTGACTGATTTAGTGATTGGTTCTCTAAACTAAAGTTTGAATATAATTATGAACTTTAAGTTATTAGTAGCGAAATTGTGTAGAATTCTTACTGAATAAAACTTTAACTCATTAGATATAAGAATGTTATTTCACAATTTAAAAAATATTTAAAAGCAAAATTCCATTCTTTTATACTAAAGACACAGACATTCATATTAAAGAATTTAGACTTAAAATTAATAATAAAAAGTAGTATTATATCATATATTTTATCAATAGAACAAAATAATGGCTTATATAAAACGCACTACACTTTTAGTATTATTTATTAAGTAATTTATCAATTTCTTAAAAATCAATTCTCCATATTTGTGAAAATGAATGACTAGTTTAATGAGAAATGAATGACATTTCACTAATTGTAAAATAGAATCGATAAAAATCACAGGTTATGTTTGAAATGCAATTAAACTAAAATTGGAATAAATTTTATCCACTCATTCAGTCAGTTTCAAATGTTTGGGAGTATCAGTGCTTCGGTTGGCAGATCTTGATGAACCATTCCCTGGACACCATGCTTAATTTTTAGTTTTATTTAGTTTCAAAACTTCAATAATTTTGCAATTTGACTGAAATCCAGACTATACCTTATGTCACTGTTTTATTCAAAACCTCTGCCTGAACCTGGTTATGGTCAAAACCTGAACGTATGCCAACCGAATTCAGTGCATCAGAAATTATGGGGAGAATTTTATTGAGATATTTATTGCATTTGAAAAGTGAATAGAGCTGATGGCCGCTAAACCTGAGCGATAAAATTTTATATTTAACTGTTTAAGCCAAACAGCGCATACTTTAAAGTGTAAGATCATAGAAATGTTTTAAGAAATACCATCTAAAAAGTCTCATACATATTTTTAAGCATTAAAATACTTCATAACTTATAATAGGTTATAATATTCGAGAGGTTAATAAAATTTATTACTGTATTCTCTGTGCACTTCCATTACAAAGAAAAACACTTTAGATGAAGTGCCGACGAAGCCATAAAAATGGTCAGATTATTCATTTAAGTTTACTTTTAAAATATCAGATAAAACATTAATTCCTAATATTTTTATTTTTTGAAAATTTTCCCTTTACTTGTAATTTCTGCTGTTAAGTGAGTTTTTTGCTGGTTTTTTGTACACAAATGTTCAGTGCAATAGATATTGAGCTAATGAATCGGTTAACAAGATTTACACACAATAGCCATTAGAGTAAGTTAGTATTGATGGTACTGATATGTATTAATGGCAGTGTAGTGAAACACCTGCTGACTGTGTTGTTTTTATTTAACATGATTTAATTATTGAGCTAAGGACTCAGACCCAGAGGTATTAACTCAGACGTCAAAATTACGACTCACTTCTAATTTTGTTTCATTCAATTCATTTAAGATCAGTGACCCAACAGTGCATTAAATCGGTTCCTATTTTATCTGTTGAGTAATTTTTAGAAATAAATTCATTGTAAACAAAAATTCTTATTTTCATTGTGAGCATAACTTTTATGGCTTAAAATCTAGAAATTATTAATGCAATAGAATTTCAAATAGAATTTATGAATTTTAAAAAATTTAAATTTGATAAACTATAGGGCAATAAAATCGTATTATAAATTAGATTTTAGGTTTAAAGCAAATTTATGGCGTTATTATATTATTATATGTAAGCTATGGGAGAAATATATCGATACACCAGTGGAATCATAAGTGCTATTAATTTTTAATCTCTCAGATTTATTATACGGTAGAAAAGCGTATACAGTGTTACTCAACTTACTCGTTAGAGTATAGTATTACTGAAATATATCGCACATTCCATGTGTACAACAAGCTTAAAGGTGAACACTTCAGATAAGTTGGTGCAAAAGCATATACAGCTCAAGAGATATAGTAAATAAAATATATAAATAGTCATACTTTCAAATACTAGTACATGTGAAACAAATCAATGTTAGAACAAATAAAAATAATGTATATGTGTATAAAAAATAACTAGAAGTTCAATGTGATTAACATTATTCTCATGAACAGCGGTTCACAACTCAATTGGAAATACAGTAACTTTACTCTAAAAGCTCTGTTTTTAAACATTTGTTGATCTATAAAATTGTTTGAATAGTTCCGTTTGATTCGCATAAAAAACTTTTGCTGAAGAAATAGTTCTTCTATTAATAGCATTTTCACGATTCAGAAAATACTTTTAAGATTGCGGTCAAAACATATTGAGTTTGCATCTAAAATAGTTGCTTCTCTTGACGCCTATTAGCAGAAGTGTAACTCTGGTGTAAATAAGCATTTGCGACACTAATATTAAATTTTTTTGTGCTGTTAAAAAGCTTACCATTACTTTTGTCATTGATAACAATTACTGATTGATAGCCTGACGATTAAGAGCAGTTAAATTTCTATTTAAGTCGGAGAGTAAAATATAATTGCAATTATTTTCTACTGAGATGGGATTTTCATTTGAATTTTTGTTTCTTTAGATTCAAGCGTATAATTTTTGAATCAATTTGATAGCTTTTCTGCTTGAGTTGACTACAAAAATGATTTTAATTCAATTCGGAATAATTGAAAGGCAACTGAAATCTAACTTGTGAGGTATCGATTCGTTTCATAAAAAGTTAACCTGTTTTTAAATAAATATAATTTATTGATCTTATGAAGAAATTAAGCTTTTAGTGATTAATTCATTTATAAGACTAAATAACATTTTTTTGTAATGCATTCAATGTTGAATTGGTGTAAATTTAAATGCTTTTTAGCGGTAACTGTATTTAAGCATAAATTATAAATTATATTTATTTTCTTAGTGAAAAAGACTTATTTATAAATTGAAGAATTCCTCTAAGATTAAGATAAAATCTATGCTATTAAAGCTTAAATACCAGATCAATATGACTTTGTCAATTGAAGCTAATTTATTATTTTAGACTAATTTCAGAACTTCGTTTTAATTTGTTTAATCATTATTTTTACTAAAGTTTATGCAATAGTTCGTATCATACCTGGGCAAGGCATTGACAGGGGTTAATCCCCCCAAAAAAATTTTGAAAGTAAAAAATTAGCATTTTTTGGCAGGAAAATGAGTTTTGAGAAAATTATCTCAGAAAAACCGGAGAGTTTTAACCCCCCTCTTAGATTTTGAAGAAATCTTTAACTGAACCCCACCCCTAAAATTGCTCAACTTTTGTTAAGATATGCCTGTAATTGATCAGATAATTAGTTAATAATAACCTTTATTTAGCTAATAAAGCACAGTATATTATAAGTAATTTAGAAAATAAGCATACATTATGATTTATGATTAAGCTATACTAATGTGTTAACACTTCCTTTTATGAAATGTCCAAACTTTAACTTTTGTATTCATGATTACTTCTCTTCTATTGATAAATGTTATGTTTAAAACTTTTTCCCATTAAAAATCTAAGTTAAGTGAAAAGTCAATAAAGCATTCATAATATGTGTAATTTAATCCATTCATATTTTCTATTGTAATATCTATACATACATTTCTAATATTAACTTATAAAAGAATACCACATTTGTTCACAAAAGTCAAGCCTTATTATTAAGTTACAAACATATTTATATTCAAAATTTACTATTTTATTCTGTTCGCTTATCATTACTGAATGAGAAACATATTATGTTGAATAAAATTGATAATAAGCATAATATAGTTATTAGACTTCATTCAAATTATATAACTATTTTCAAGAAATAAAAATCTTCTGTTTTTAAGTTTTTAAAAAGTTATTAATTTTGATTAAAATCTCAATTTGAATTAATCAGAATAAATAATGTTTATAATGATTTTATGCATCCATCAAATCAATTGATTTGATTAATTTGCTTAAGATTTACTGTAAGCAAAATTTACAAATAAATAAAATATTCAAATATTTAAATTTCAAATTTATAGCTTCCAAGAAAGTAAACCTTAAAATTAGTCAACGAGTAATATCTTCTTATATGACTTATAGGTTTGTTCATTCGTATCGATTCTTATATATTTGTGAAATACAAGTTAGTTTTTACTTACTTCCAGACATGTATTTTTCACGACCAAAGGGCTGTTTAATCATATGAATAAGAAATACGCCATAAGAAAGTTGAAGTCCAAATGTGATGACATTACAAAACATGGCTCAAACAACTACAACCCAACCCC
>JAQGAM010001068.1:0-10318 GCA_034697665.1 Nanhermannia comitalis
ATAATTTTCAGGGGTTAGAAGACACTTAGGGTAAGCTTTAATTTTAACATAGAAACAAAGTTGTCCAAAGTCTTCTAGTTTTGCATATTTCTGCTTTACATTCTAATGAGAGAACAACTTTTTTTTGGTGTCGGTGTACTCTCTCACGGGTATACCTTATTATTACTCTGTCCCTTCCATTTGAAATGTCCAGGAATGGATCTGACAAAACGTGGTCACTGCTAATAAGCCATAAGTGAATCATTTCTAAGACTCTGCACATGACATGCGATGACATGAGATATGACTCAACTTTTATAAAAATAATGAAATCAAAACCAGTTTTCGCGCAACAAAACAAGTCATTTGACGATTGCTTACTCACTATTGCCTTATAGTTGCGTAATATTATGTTTACGTCTTTTATATATTGCTTTCAATTGTATTGCGATTTAAGTTATCATTCTATAAGTCATTCGTTTAAAGACATTAAAACCAAAATAGTTTTCATTTGTTATCAATAATTGTTTCTATAGTTTTATAGTTTTTATTAAACAAAAAGTAATCAAAAATGACATCAAATAATACAGAAATCGAGGAAATAATTTCTCTCAAATCAGTAGATATTTATCAGTTGTGTTATAACACAAATCACTCCGAATATGACGTGATTTCGATCATAAAAGACCAAAATTTTCGTATATTTCGGGAAATATTTGTTCAAAATAATAAACAGAACGAATTGTCTCAAAGATTGGCATTAATTAAGTGTAAGGATTGGTTCTATCCGTTAGAGACCGGTAAAACATTTGTCTACAGAAGTGGTGACCGCAATGGTCCGCAACGTCTGTCTTATCTCTTTCCCGATCCGGAGATTCCGGACTCGCTTTCGGTGGTTGTGATCAACACTGAAGTGGTGGACGAGTTGAAGATCATATTGTTTGAGAACGTATTGCTATTGTATGCGACTCTTGGAGACTCACCTCAAGAATGGAGTGCTATTATCGCACAGTTGACTGCAATCGCTTCTCAACCATCGACTCCAGAAGTGGTCCAAACGGTTGAAAGTCCAGAAACGCCGTTAAGTGAACCGCAATCAGGAATGGCTCAGACTTTGGCCAATCATATCGTTTATGGCGCGGAAGTCATTAATAATGGGATTACTTTTGGAACACAAATGGCTAACAATCTGATAATGAAAGGCTCACAACATCTCAAAGCCCATCAGTCGAGTCAAACCCCACAGAACCTAAACGTCGACCCGAGAGTGATATCAGGACTGAAAGCACTGCGAACCACATCACACGCGGCCTGTGCTGTCACCGGATATGCCGTGAGTACTGTCGCCAAAGGAACCAATCAATTGAGCAGATGTTTGGCACCACATGTCAGAAGACATTCAACTAAATTGATATCAAATGTTTCGGGAAAAAATGCAACCGATTCGGGAAAGATATGCAACGATATTATGACAGTCGCGTCAGGAGGTCTTCAAGGGTTCGCCACTTTATATAACGGCGTCACAGAAAACGCTAAAATGTTGGCAAAAACTGTCACAAATGAAACGGTGGATATCGTCAACAGAAAGTATGGCACCGACGCCGGGAGGGCTACTGAAGAGGCTTTATATACAGCCGGAAACACAGCGGTCACTGTTCAAAATGTACAACATCTCGGACCTAAAGCTATTGCAAAGAGGACAGCGATCGATACCGGAAAGACTGTGATTACCAGTAATAATAATAAAGACGACACTAAATCACAAAAATAAATTAATACTAAACATACAGTAAATTAACTTAAATAACACTTAAGACTCATTGATGTCTATTAAATAAATAAGTAGACTATAATACTATAATTTTATATTGAATTTTAAGTTTTGATTTTTATTAGTCAATTGTTGACATTTGTCTCACTTTTTTATTAATATATTTTTCAATAATAAATTGATATTTTAATTAATTTGAATGTTTATTAAGTTTGATCATTACTTCTGTAATGCGATTGTGACGAAGAGCCAAACAAAGTGAATGGAGTGAAAGACCAAGTGGTGGACGCAGTGCTGGACTGTGTTGTGGTTACTGTAGTAGTTGTGACACTTAAGTTACTGTTAGCTGTATTTGCAGATAATGGACTCCAAAGCGATCGACCGAATAAATTAAATGATGAATCAACTGAATTGGCGCTCAGGTTATTCATTGAGCTGTTTTCAGTGTTCACTAAATTGGGAACATTTTCGGTACGCATTGTTGGGAACTCTCCCCATGTGTTCGATATATCGCTAGGTTTAGAATTCCATAAATTGTGGTTAAATGAATCATTCCATGGAGACTGAGACTGACTAGAGCTTGAGGTCAGTGTCGATGGTGGTGGTGACCACTTGCAACTGTTCCATAAATCTTTTGTAGATTCTATACCTCCGAAACAGTTCCAATCCCTTTGTTGTAATTGCTGTCGACTGTTATGATTGTGTGAATTCCAGGGCGAAGACGTTTCTCTTAAATGTGTTAATTCATGATCTAATGAATTGACTGCATTTCCATTATTCGAATCGTTTAACCACGGATTAGAAGGAATCGGTCTTTCAATAGCCTGCACCAGATTGACGGGCGGTGTTCTCCTCTCTAACAATCCCTCGTCTATAAAGTGATGAGTAGTAGATGCCGGTGGTGTTGATGACCTCAATGGTGACCAATTTGTGGCCAAAAGAGACTCACGGTTTTGAGGAAGAGAACGCATTTGTTCACTAGATTTAACTCTTGTTTTTGCCGGAATTGAACTCAGATTCAAATTTTGATCATAAGGTTGAGATTTTTCAGCGAATAATTCAGTTTGACGGACCAACTCGTTCATCGCGTTATCTAAAGTATGATATCATTATAATTATACCGATATTTCATTAATATATAAATCAAACAGACATTCAAATCTATAATAGTAATCAATGCACACAAACCTGAATCGAATGTATTTATAGGTGAGTCCCATATAATTGAATTTTCATTCGATGAATTATATGATTCGTTATCGTCTAAAATTAATTCTTCTTTGTTTTTATTCTTTTTGGATGTCTTAATAATAGCGTTATTATTAGGATTAATACTATTATTAGACTTTGGCTTATACGGCAACTCAAGGCTGGACACAGCGTTCTCGTTATGAAAAGAGTTAGCTCTGGATTTTTTATTTGATTTAAGATTCTTGAAAAAGCTCTCCTCATCAAAAGCAGACGGAAATACAGGCAGAGGTGGCGGTGGAGATGATACTACATTTGTTAGATTTTCTTGTTTTATGGGATAATTCAATTTTTTCTTATTATTACTCTTATTGTTAGATTCGTTTTCACTCTTTTGGTTCTTCTTTAACTTATTTTTAGAACTATTTTTATCATTACTTAACAATTCTTTTTTAACATTTTCAGAATTCATTTGCTGTAATGATTGTGATTTTGACAGATTTGTTGTTTGTAAAGAGGATCGCAAACTATTATTACTTTTATCACTACCAGAACTATCTCTTCTGACAAACTTTTTCCTTAAGAACTGTGTCCACGACTGTCCCTGATATATACCGGTAGTACTCATTTCGTTATTGAGGTCTTCTCTTGTATTTGAACTATTACTTCGACTTCCTTTAGATTTGAATTTTCTATTTTTCAAATCTGAGTTACGCTTAGAATCTTTGGGCTCATCGTAATCAGCAATGGAACTAAACTTAGGAAATAGCTTATCAAACTTCGAGACTTCAGAAGTACTGTCAATATTACTATTTTCAAAAGTGGTCACCGCATAAGTGGTGAGCACCGGATAGAAAGAGAAATTGAGAATTCTGTCGCCATCGAAGAAAGCGACACAAACTGCTAACAGTATCATAAATGTCATCATTGTTATCAAACAATAATAAAGCACTGCCTCCCAGTTGGGCCGCGGCAATGATGAGTCACAATAAGGCAATAGATGTTTAGGCAGAGTAGCAATCAGTGCGTATTCAATCTTTTCGTTGGGGTTATCGGTGATTATAGACAGCGTATGTTTTACTTTGAATTGTGTGAAGTCAGGTGTAAAAGCGATGTGTATTTTTCGGTTTTCGTTAGGCCTCAGATCAAATCCGCCACAATTGATAACTTTGAAGCCATATCCCTGACAATTGAATGTATTGCTACCCATTTGTGGTCCGATAGCAAACCCCTTTATTTTCATCGATAATTTTCCCACATTTACAGCAGTGAAAGTTCGATGAACTGTAAACGTAGGCTCTATTGAGTACGAGCTCTTTGTCGCTGATGTTTGAGAGCTTTTCATTTTTGAACAACTTTTCAGATGTTTCTCAAGCAGTTCGAAAGAAAGCACAGATTTAGGACCAGGCAATTGGTTCCCTATTTTTAGAATCCCATTCCCTCCCTGTCCTTGAAGATAAACGGCGTCTATTATTGTTAAGTTATTCCTAATCAGAAGTACAGTCGAGGCGAGCGCTGAATCATCTTTTGGTGTGAAACAAATGGACACTTTTTTCCTGCTTCCGAATGGCATTAATAAAGTCACTGAATTTGAGTCAGGATTAACACCAATCGTTTCTTTAATGTTTTTACGACTGGAAACTGTATCAGCAGAGGTCAGATTCACCAAATGAAAACTTTTTGGCTTTATTTCGGCTGAATTTAATTCACTTTCACTCCATTGAGTCCTAAAACCAGATTTAAATAATTGTAGAATAGCTTCAGGATTAGGATAATCGGAAAGGAGTACGACTTGAACGAGAATCAGTTGACTAGAAGGGTTCTCGATTATCACATCTTTCACCTAATTTACGAACAATTATTCAAATTCATAACTCATTTACAGTATAACTTATGATAAGAGACTTACTGTTGTGTTTCCAACTCTCGTAATCGGAAATTTTAATAAATTTTTATGTACTAATCGGGGCCATTGTAGCGCAGCCTGTGATTCAATCAACACAGGACTCACTCCATCAATCTCTAGCTGTAGCGTCACATTAATGCTGGAAAATAGCAATAGAAATATTGTTTAATTTATGCTTCGATTCATATTCTTGTTATTGTTTGCATACAATTTGTCATTTTCCTGTAAATTAGTCCAACGGCTGTACAAAAGTTTATGCAACTCTTTGTCAATATATCCGGTGTCCGGATGCAAACCCACTCCCAGAAGCCACAGATGTCCGACTTCTTTGGATGTGTCTAACCCTGAATAACACATTTTTCCGCAGATCTTAATCGGATCGAAGTATAGCTTTCCGATTAAGTTTTCGCCATAATTCACAATCGATTCATTCAATTCAAATGAAAATCGTTCGTCTTTCGGATTAATTAAGGCTGACTTGTATTTGAGGCCATGAGTGAAATAACTGGTTATGCGAACGCTTTGAGAAGAAATACGACCGGGAAAGCAGTTCGATATTGTTATCTTCTCTGTTATAAAACTTCCTTCGACTGCACGTAAAACAAATGGAATACTAAGCCTCTCATATGGAGTCTCAACAAAAGTTTCCCCATAATAATCGCCTTCTTCTGAAAATCCGATTAAATGCAGTTTGAATATAGCGTAATGTTTCGACTTTAAAATTGTTATCTAAATAAATAAAATGTAATTGAATTTAGTTTTAAATTTTCAAATAGATCAGTGTTTTAGTTATTAAATAACCTGTTTTTTGGAAAGGCTTGAAAAGTCCAACTTATGTGAAATGACAGTTGCATTTCCCTCAGCGATTCCCATCAGTTCCACATAAGCTTTACTCATATTACAGCCCCAGTGCTTCAGTTTAACAATAACTGGATTATTATTAATAACTGCAAATGTCATCGATCTCTTTTCCCCTAAACCTATGGCACCGAAGTCTAAAACAGTTTGATTGAGTGATTGAGGTATAAACTATGGAATACATAAACAGATTTATAGATTCAATAAAATAATAATTTCAAGTCTAAGACATACGACATCTAATTTTCCGCTATAGGCCCGCAACGGAACGTCAAAATAACTTAAGTTTGTGTTTAAGCGGAAAGTAGTTTCCAAATGACTCAGTTGTGAAGAAGGTGTGAATGTTATCTTTAATGCAGCTTCTTTTGCATCCTCTGCTAGTGTAACAGTACGTGAAACTAATACAACCTTTAGTCAAAAATTAAAAATTTAATACAATATGAGTTTTAGTGAAACATTAAACTAAGTGAACCTTAAAGTATGGCTTCGCCTCATCAGGCAGTGTAACAGAATGAATAACAACAGTTAAATTAAATTTATTGTGAATAACAAGTGTTCTCTTTTCTTGAACTGAATTTGAAGATTCGATATAGAATTGGGTTTGAGTTTCGTTATAACTTAAATATCTGTAACGAATATGAGAAAAGGTTAGAAATATTTTGCGAAAATAATTCTATAATATCTCAAAATATCAATTATTTATTGTTTATAAAAATTTCGATCAAGGCTTCAGTTGAATGCTATTCAACTTTGAGTGAAAATTCTCAAAAATTACTTTCGATAGACATTCAAATGATATTACATTGAGTTATATTTTCACTCATATAGAAAAATATAAATTAAATAAAAAGCAAACATTTGACTCATTTGACTAACCCTTGAAGTAGTTCCACGTGATAAGGAATGGCTAACTTGTACTGATTATTCTTAGACTTAACAACTATTTTGCCGCTGCATTGCTTCGAACAGTGAGTTATCTTCTGAGGCATTAGAGTGACGCGTGCGATGTCTATGGCATGAAATATATTTGGTGATACTTTGACGGGTGAGATGAAGTCGATACTGAGTGCATCGTTAACAGGTGTGGCGATTACGTTCTGGATTTGAATTTGTTTAGAGCCAGAATTCAGGATTTCAATGGCTATAGTTCTCGGCTCGTCATGTGTTCGCATGACTCCAAAGTCTAATAAATCTATCGGTGAATAGATTCCGGGCGCAGAAGAGACCTCCACTTCAACCGGTAGTATAACAAAGTGGTCATCACTGCTATTAGTTTTAATCCTGATATACGCCGTGTGGTTCTTCTCACTTCGCGCTAAAAAGTTTGCTTTCATTATAGTCTTTGTCTGAAACGGTTGTATTTGCCACAAGTCTTTCGGACCTTCCGTATCACCAGTCGGTAGTTCTAAATGCAATCCACCGCCTGTTGTGTACATTTCCGTTAGCTATTGGATTGAGTTTTACATTAATTAAAAACATAAACTTTAACATTGAATAAAGAAATATTTGAAAAACGATTACTAAACTAGAGATTTAACAAAAATTTAATTTATGTGATAATGAAATACCTGTAGTGTTGAACTGTGAGGATTATAAATATGTATTAATGGTGCGTACGATGAATTGATTGGCACTTTGGCGCCAATAAATGGTCTTAAACGGAACGGATTCGAAACACCAATAGCTGTGACCCGATATTTGAATGAACCCAAAGATGTGTGAATATAAAGCGTATTATTAACGGGTCCCTCGTGTCGGGCCAGAAACACCACTTCAAACGTTGTGTTTCCCTTCCCGTGAATTAGCTTTAGGTAAATAATCAAATGTTCAGTAAATTAAAACTTTAATATATTAATGAAAAAAAGCAATACTTTGTCTTCAAAAAAAGAACAGTGAAAGTGAACCGTATTTCCAGATATGGACAGCATTTGTATACTATTATCGTTTTGCAAATTTTCTACTAAAACACGTTCAACATATGGAATACCTATTGAACTGTTAATTAATAATAAATTAATATTAAAACTGATATTAAATTAAATAAACAAATGAGTGAAATAACTGACTGTTGATTGAAATGAAGTGATTCGGGAGTAAATCGAATAATAGCTGATAAATGAGAGTTCGTCGAGTCGTCGATCAAATACTTTAAGTCATTTTCAGCTGATTTTGATTAAATTTTCAAAATTAATAATTATTCGTCAGTTTATTGATTAATTATATAAAATAGTATTAAACATAAAATTATAAAAAACATAAACGTTTAGTAAGACATAAGTAATGAATAATAGAGTTAATTAAGAAAAGATAGGTTTCAATTTCTAACACAATTAATAAAATGTAAAAATAATTAAGAAATATAAACAAATATGTAATAAGACATAAATACATAACAAACACATATCTCATACCTGTCTGTGAACGACCACAACATATATTTACGAATTTATTTAATAAACAAATTAATAGAAAGGCAATTGAAATAAATAATCGCAAAGGAGTTATTGTATTCATGTTTAATGGTTTTAATTATAATTACGATTAATATTAATATAAATATAATTTCAAATTAATGTTTAAGTAATGAACAAATTCGTGAATCGTTTCGTGTGATGTCGTGTTCTGTTCTGTTTGTGTTTGTTTTCTATAGTATTCTCTCAAATGTTTCAAATCTCTATCATATATAGCGTTACGAAAAACTCAAACATTGAATGACTCACTCAATAACACTAAAAGTAATGGTTTTCTGCAGAAACTCTTTGCTATACATAAGGCATGTGTTATGTAAGTCATGATTATATTGTGCTTTACTTATAAGAACCAATCAATGGATTGAAGTCAAGGTCTTTATAGACGAGCGCTTTCTATGAAAATAATTTATTTAATTATAATTAATTTTACGCATAAATCGTCTCATTTATTGAGATCTCTGTTATTTAGATAATGAAATTGAAATGAATTACAACTTTTAAGTTGAATGTTATAAGTCTTGAAAGAAAATCAATGAAAACTTTAATTATGAATCTAATTATCTTTTAAATATATAAATATGAAAGAAAACAATTGATCGTTAAATTTAATTAATAATAAATAACATAAAAATTTTAAATGAGACATAATTAGAGAACCAAAATATTTAAAGTTTTAATTTCCACTCCAACTCCACATCCATTCAATAGAATTTTTTGGTTAATAATAAAATAGTACTCAACTAAATAGTACTGAATAACAGCATTTCTCAGTTAGATTTTGAGTTCAACATAGTGTACAAACTTTTGAATTGTTTTCTTGTTCAGACTCTCTTTTACTTCTGAGAGCAATTGTGGTCAATTTTACTGCTATTTTCCAAGACTTGAATGGATTTCTGTGTTTAACAGATGTTTGATTCAGACGACTCGGCAATTGATTCAAAGATTTTAAAGACTCTTTTTTGATGGGATCAGCAATTATTAAGATAATAAAACTTCCGTCTACTCCGCCGACAGTCAAACACTTTCCATCTGGAGTTGATTTAATAACTTTTACCTCAGCAGACATTTTATAATTAGCAATAAGTTTTCCGTCTTCGAGTCTCATCAAACTTATTGTCTTTTTAATGCTATGATAATAATAGACGTATTGATCGGTTGATGTGAAAGATGTGGCAACACTTATCACTCCTTCTGAAGTTTGAGGCAATAATACTTTGACAGTACTTCCATATTTCAAGTCAATCAGTTCGAGTCCACCACGACTTGGAGCAAACAAACCATATTTGCCGTCAGAAGTGATCTGTCCATTCCATCGCACAATTTTAGTTAATATTCTTTCGGTATAAATATCGAGAATATATGAGAATTCAGAGCCAATCAGACCCACAACAGTTCCTTTTCCGCGATATTGAATCGCAATTAATTCAAAAAACTTAATGTTATCCAACTTTATGTTATGCATCAGAGATCCGTCTGGAAGTCTGTAAACTCCAATCAACTCTTTCATTGAAATTTCATTGATTGGAATTACGATATACTGATTGTCTTTAGTAATGACCGGCATTTTCTCTTTAGAAACATTTAAAGTAAAATATGATAATTTATAAACTAATTTTCCGTCAGGTATTGATCTATTGATGAGAAGCATATTATCATTAGATTCGTCGTAGATTTGCTCAATTGTAATAACTTTTGTGTCATTGTTTGCTAATAGTAGACGTTTAACATTGTTTTGTTCTTCTTTGAAAATAACTTCTCCAGTTTCTAAATCCCATATCAGAAAATTTCCTGATTCTGTACTTATAATGTATTTTCCGTCATCTGTTATGACGGCGTGAGTAACAATTGCTCCGATCTTAGAGTCGGACAAAGTTGTCAACAGTTTAGCGGTATCTAAAGCCCAAATGCCAATACAATTGCGCGTCACAGTAATCGCCAGATTTTTAATACTGCAAAAGCTGATCGAATCAATCGATAATTCCATCCTATCAATGGTGAGGACGCGTTCGAACAGATTCCTCACATTCCAAACTTTGATACTTTTGTCAAAAGATGCGGAAACAAATGCGTTCAGTTCATCAACAAATAGTGATTTCATTTGTGAGATTCGTGCGTAGTGTGCATCCAATGACGTGAGTAGGTCTC
>JAQGAM010001069.1:0-10317 GCA_034697665.1 Nanhermannia comitalis
AGCGGAAACCCGTGGGCTTTGCGGGTGTGGACGGGTACGGGTGATAGGCTTCGCGGGTGCGGGCGGGTACGGGTTTTAAAAAATTTCGAGATGCAAACCTCTATTAAGCAATATATTTATTTTGATTAAAAATTAAAATTAACTAAAATTAAAGAATGTTTTGAAAATAAAATGAGTTAAATATGTGTATCAGAGCGTTAAAAATGGTATTCTGGCCGATGAAGTTATGTAAAACGAAGTGCTCCCGCATCCTCCTTATTTCATAAAATACTAGTGGGAATTCATTTCTGATAAGCTAAAGTGAAAGAAAGGATCATTGACTATGAGAACATATTTGAAATGGAACCAAAAACAAGCTTACAATAGAAAATAAAGTGCATTATCACTTGATAATACTTTTACAACAAACATATTTTGTATAATCTCAATAGATTTCAATGTAAAAGAATAAATGATGACTGACTCAATTCTACAATTTCTTTATGTGAACTTTTCTATAACTCAACTTTTGAGAAGTATGTTTAGCTTTAACTCAAGATTAGAATCATCTGTAAGTCAAAATCAAGGTATGGGTTCGAGAAGAATGAATGCATAGTATTCTCAGCCCTGCTAATGATAAACTTCAAACTCAAATTTCAAATGGAGAGTAAGTTACATAATAGAACTTTCACTTATTTATTTTTTTGTGACAACAAATCGTTATAAAAAATAAATAAGTCTTAACCGGAAAGTTGTCTCTGGAACATGTTTTTTTGAAAGCTTATTCAATTATTATTAGTTTTTGACAAAAGTTCCCTAAAATATTATGTATTCAATGTCAGAGTATTTCTAAAGCGAATTTAACTCAGTTTGACATTTGTGTAAATTAATTAAACTTAAATAATCTCTTACTGTATCAGAACTTAAAATTAAAAAATTTTATTTATTTAAAAATAATGTGTGGTTTAACTTCTGTATTAAACATTTGAAGCATATTTTCCTTTTATTATTTGATATCATTGTAATAAATTATTATTATTTGATAGATAATGAGTAGAATATATTGAAGCGTTTTGAAGTATAGTTAAAGTACACTTTAACGATATTCGACACACACTAGAGTTGAGCATATTTTCAAAATCTCCGGCTCGATGTTCACCTCTAACACACACTTCACACATGCAATCAATCACACTATAAATATGTGCATTGAGCTGTTCAGCTCTCAAAAGTCTCTCAAATCTCAACATATATTTGTATAAGTTATGTGACTTGGATATGACTGAGTTATCAATTATTTTCAGTATTGACTTTGACTTCGATCGCACTTCACGTTATAATAATGTTATTCTTATATAAATATATTTTGACTAAAATGTATTTTGTTTGTGAGATAAATAATGTATAATTTGTGTCCATCGGGTACCTCATTTATCATAAATCAAACCCGATCTGTTCAATGAATAGCAGATAGCTGAACATCATCATTACCTACACTTCAATATAAAGACACTTTTGATATTTGATCCGCTTTTGTAATGCCGGTAATGTCTGTCTTTCTAAAAGATGTATAAGAATTGTTTGCAAAGAGTTCGAGTCTAACCGGTAAGGGTTTATTTATCTGTACATCAAATCACCGGTATTTTGTTTTTTAATAGAAAGTGTTTACTGAATATGAAAATTTAATGTTTGGTCACTAAAGTTAGCCTTAGATTCGATTTCCGGAACACGTTTCACGACGGAAAAGACTTTATCGGATTGTAGAATATGTGTCCCAACTATTACTAACGTTTGAGACTTTTGAATAAGAAATGAGTGCATAGAAGAAAATATCAGTTTTCCTTCAATCTTAACAACTGTTGAAGCGTAGGTAATGTTTTAGTGAATTATCATTAAAATGACAAATATTTCTATCTTTTGAGTCTTACATCTCAAAGAAATAAGTTTCAGCTCTAATATTCTGCTAATATTTAAGTAAGATTTTGATGAAAATTATGTTTCAAAATTTCTTCAACAAATAATTGAAAGTATATTATAAAATGAGGAGAAAAGATTCGTTTTGGGAATCAGACACTTTTTGAATTTCGCGAACTTTGCGAAACTATTGAATAATAAATATGTACTTTTAATACTACTCTTACAGTATAACAGCCTTTAATAATAAACATATAACAAATCCTAATTTCGATTTACTTTTGACACAAGTTTTCTGTTTATAGCTGTAAGCTTTAACTCTACTTTAAAATTGTGAAATTTCTTCTTTAAAAAAATTTTTAACCTATACTTTTGAATGAATCTCATTGAGATGTAAAGTTTTTCAAGTAATTTTTGAGACATTAAAAAACAAATGTTTTTATTTATTAAACTGTGGCTTATGAACAAATTTAATTATTAAAGTTTGAGTTATTCAAAATGAATATAAAAATTAGTATTCTGTTGTTCTAATATTAATTAATTTTCAGATGATGTTAGGAAAATGCTTTTTATACGCTTGGAGTAGTTCTGTATAAAGATATACAGTAAACTTTATTTTTATATAAATCAATTTTTTAATAAACACTTTCATTTCATTAAAAATTTTATTAAAGTTTTAATAATAAGTTTTAGTTTTACTCAATGCCTGAATTCAGTAAACAATTTTCCGCAATTCTTATCTAAGTTTGTATTCAAATTCAGATTTTAAAGTTTCAGATCCAAAAATTGACTGACTTTGGCTGATAGACATGCAGAAGAATTGTTTTGACTCTAAACATAGTCAGTCACTGAGCAATAAAGTGCTTAATAATTCAGTCAAATCAATCATACCTATCAAGTAGTTCCTAAAATAAAGGCTTTCCCTATCTATAAAATATATTCCTTAACATTAAAGTTATGAATAGAGTTAGAATACAATTTTGATGTCACATCATTTCATGCAAAGTTCATAGCAAATATTTTGCTATTAAATCACATCACGTATACCTTAAGTAGAGGTATATTTCTTGAAGTTCGAATCCATTCACATTCTCTAACGAGTGACCGTTATATTTTCCCAAGAGTTCAATTCAAAGTTTTCTAAAAGAGTATAAAATTTTTGCATTTTAAATAAATTAAATATATATGCACCTCGTTCACTTGTGTTATGAGTAACTAAATAAGAATAAGAAAATTGAACCAAAAAAGTTGATATTCTGTATGTTTTCTCTTAATTATCTTTCATAAGTAAACTTATTCATTTGCATTTTATTAAAATAAAATTGAATTTGATAAAGGTATAAAATTTTAGCTATTATTAGAACCTAAATTATGAAATCCTGAAGATGGTGAGAGTCATAACCCTGAGCATTAATGGAAAAAAATATTCAAATAAAATGTGATTAGAAACTTTAGACGGAAAGTATAAAAGAAAAATATATACTTTATATACTTTTAATATTAGTGCAGTTCATATGAGAACAACAAATTTTTTCTGTGAGAGTAAGTCAAGTAATAAATAGGCATAAAAGATAAATGCAAAACATTCATTCTTTTATTTCTTTTTTTGTAATATTCTATTTTATACGCTTTACTGCATTTGCTCGTGTTTTCATAAATAAGTTATGTTAGTCTTTGTGAAATTATGGGGAAAAGGTTTTTCATTTGATACGGGTATTAGTTATTCAATTTCATTTCATTCTATTCACTGCTGGTATTCCTACTGTTCCTAAGAAACTGTGAATTTTTTAGATCGTAGTATATTTGCGTACACAAAATGAAAAAAGACTAAATGACTTATTAACACAATTCATCAATTGTGATATTTTTGGTGTAATATTTGATTATTATGTTTTAATTATTATAACTCTATTTACATAATACCTGTACATGCATTCACACATTCAATATTATGATATCTAATTAGACTGGAAAAGTGATGCAGAGAATTCAAATCAAACAATCAGAGCATTTAGTATTTATATGGATAATCCGTTTCATTTTGCTCAAAATGAAAATTCAAAAATTTTTACTTCCGCTAAAAGTACATGAAGTGTAAATTTGAATTTGAAAGCAGTCAAATAGTCAACACTGTATTGAGTAAGCATTTTAGAAAGTGGTACAATATATTTCTTTTATTACATGCAATTTTGTCGCAGAATTCATGAAATGTATCAAAAATAACGTTCATTTCGAGCCAATGGTCATTCTGGAGGAATTCAATAAATTGTATTCATATTTATAAAGTTCAAATGGCGACCGATCAATAAAGTGAAAAATTATCTTTAAAAAAGCAGTGATTCGTCACAAAACAGGATAAGTTATGTCTAAAGTAAATTCTTCAATTTTTCAATAAAATAATGTTTTATAGAAAGTATAGAAAATATATCAGAACTTAAGATTTTTTCAGAATTTGCTTAAGTTGTCAATTATTTTCTAAAAGATTTGAGAAAAATCCTTTTTTTCTATTGAAGACTTAATTTTATAAAAGAAAAGATATTGTCACAAAAATTAAAGATGCACTTAAAAGATTAAATATGCTAACCATCGAATGTTAGGTTTAGAATTATTTAACTGTAAAAAATAAACAAATAAAAGATTTAAACTTTTGTTTAAAGAATTTTAAAAAGAATAGAAATCAAATGTAAACTTATTCTTAGCGTTATTGAATCATACCCTCCAATGGTGCTTTGTTTCAATGCATGAAAGCATACTTTTTATACATCTCCAAAAATACAGTATTGAAAAACTTTTGAAGTCGTTTAAAATGTAGGCTTACGTGCATTGAAACAAGGTACCATTGGAGGGGTATGATCCAATAACGCTAAGAATAAGTTTTTCATCTTAATTAAAACGTATTTTAATCTTATTCTTTTGCCTTGAACTGAGTAACTGGCTGTAACTGAGTGACTACTGTAAGATTTACCTGACATTGAATATTTTTTATTCAGCTTTAGTTCAGTTTATTTAGATTGAGAAATAAAATTCGCAGTAATGAGATTTTAAAAATACATGTACGTGTGTTTAAGCTGGCTTTTCTTTTGAATCAAAGCCTGTTATTATTATTTAAAGCCTTAAGAATTTAACACAATTCTATCGAAATTAATAAATTCTTTACGTATTGACTTAATTTTATTGAAGTACTTAGTTTTTCAAAATCTGCTTTTTAATGTAACTTGTGGTTTAATATATCATAGTTAGCGTTAAGCATGCTCACAGGCTCAGGCTCGTTCTTTTTTCAGGCTTCGGCTCACAATTTGAACCAGGCTCGAGGCTCCTGAGCCTGAAAAATTACAATTAAGAAGCCTGTGCAAAAATAGATGGTGAAGTCGTATTAAAATCGCGAAACACACTCGAGAGACTTTATTCAAGCTTTAATGTGCTCGAAATCTATGCTTAAATACTTCAATTCTGAATAATTAACTCATTTAATGACAATTTGTGTTTTTAAAATGAAACGTTTTTTAACGTCTTGTATTTGTTATAATACACTGAAAGAAGTGAATAATAAATAGTTTTCATATGTCAACCGTAAAGTTGTTTTGTTGTTGTGTTAACGCTCGTGAGTTTGACCTCAACTGTAATGGGATAGAATCAATTGAAATCTTGCCGTTTAAGCCCCCCCCCCCCCCCGGACAAAACACAGAGAAAGGCTGCCCGTGACCTGAGGCACGTGACCTGGTGGAGGACTCCTGAAGGTAACCACCAATTGAATGTAAAAGTTGGATCTTTCGGGCATCTTATTGAGTGGTCAGCGTCAGAACCGGATTAGGCGCACAATTACTATTGGACCCGATAAGTCCGGCTACAGTACTGTAGAACTAAAATTGAGTTTTTTACACTATTTTAAAGCCATTGATTCTTCATTAAATATAAACGTTAACGTTTTCATCAGCCAACTCCCTAATGAGAGGAGATCTCACCGAAGCCTTTGTTAACCAGTGAGATTTTTAAAGTGTGTAGGCTGTGGGCAAACGCGTCAGGCTGAAGGGATGTTTAAAAAAACGCTGAATATGTGGCCAACATATAGCAGAAGAAATAGCACCCGCCTGGGGTTCGAACTCAGACCCTTCGATCCGGAGTCGAAGCCATAGAGTGTTGCGCCACTCCTCCCCTTAAATATAATTTTGTTAAATTAACAAAAATTTGGAATTATTCTGGATATACCATAATATATGTATTTTATTAAAAAGAACATTAGTTTATTTTCGACAAACTCAATGATAGGTTTGGTCAGAAATACATATACAGAATAGGTTTATTTTGTTTTGATGTCATTTAATTTGTTTCATTACTGATGACTCATTACATTTCAATATGACAACGAAACCTCTTTAAAATATTTGGTCTATAAAGTTCTCGAAGAAATCGAAAATTTATTGCTTTACATATAATTAACGTTGGGTAATTTACGTAAATTATGATTTTGGTGTAAATTTACATGTAAAATGACATGTAACTTATGAAAATGGTGTATTTTATAAAATAATCCTTTTTTAATCACAAGAAATATTTTTAGAAATTAATTAATTCTATATCATTCTCACTTCTACATCGTTATCAGTATTCAATTCACAAAACTGAAAGGCTTTTAACTATTTATTTCAGTAATAAAATTATTAAAAAAAAATGCTTGTAGTTTTAATTTTCATTAAAATGTGATTTGGAAAAGTTAAATTTTATTAAATTACACAGATGGCGCTACTGGCATTTGCCATAATTTACATGTAACTTGTGATTTACATTGTAATTTAAGCATAATTTACACGTGTAATTTATGTAACTTACAATTGTTACTTACACTGGCACAACGTTACATATAATACAATATTTTTCTATATTTTTCATTATTTAATCTCAATTTCCTTAAGTTTACTGAAATTGAACTTTAAAATTATAAAAACGATTGAGTTGAATAAATATTTTATTGAATACGAGTATTTATAAACATAATTCAACCGTAAAATAATTTAAAATATTATTGAATTTTCGCTATACATTCTGAAGTTACTGTTAGCGACTGTTAGTACTCATGAAGTGCAGACTTTTGATAAAATCACAAAAACTCTCTTTTGCTTTTAGGCGAGTTTAGAGATTGTGTTCTCTCTACTGGTATAATACAGTATTTATAGCGACTACCGAATAGACATTAACTAATGACTCTCATTAGCATGTAAAGTAACTTATTATATAACAAGTCTTTTAAGTTATGTCGCATTTATTAAGATCATTAGAATTAAGTCATTTAAAGTTTTAATTATATAAAAAGTTAAGATTAGTATAAAAATTCAATTTTTTCAAATATAAATTTAAGAGAAAAGTCATTATGTTTTTGTGTTCATACAAGTATGAGCTTATCTGACACATTATTTATTATATAATAAAAGTACTCTTTGATAACAAAATACTATAAAATCCATTGAACTGTTAAACTAATATACAATGTCAAAGATATTTCGGAAAATTTGTTCAAACTGAATATTGTTTATTATACTGTATTTATTGAATCCGGTTTTCGGCGTATAGCGAGAGTAAGATTCGGCATCAATATTCTGCGCAGAAAATTCTTACTTTATTTCTTGTTTCAAATTAACTTAGATTTAGTGTTGTTATAAACTCAATATAACCTGAGATTTCAATAAATTGAAATTTTTCCTCAATATATCAAAAGAAATGTAAATAATTGTGAACACATATGAATGCATCATAATATATATCAAAATCATAAATTGGATTTCATTTGATATTTTAATGAAATTATTAAAAAAATTACTTAATAAACTAATAAGATCTCAACATTCCAATCATAAAACTATATTAAGTCTTATTCCACATGAATTCACTTCTGCATTGGATAATTTTTTTTAATTCGGAGGCAATCTTCGGCGTATTAGGCGGCGGATCTTGGCTTGTGCCCAATAAAAATTCTTAATTTCAGTGTCAATATTTGGCAAAATTGGTCTAGCGCAGATAAACGGATTCACATTCTATTGAATTGATTTAATACTTTATATTGTATGAAACATAAGATTTATGGATTTTTCAACGTATATATTGTTTAAAATTCTCATATGATTACTAAATAAAAAAAATAATGTTGAAAATATTTGAATACATGAAATGAGTCTATATTTTACAGTCAAAAGTGAAAATTTGCAAATTTTTATTAATGTGTAATATAGCTTAGAAAAAATATCTTTCAAATATTGATTTAAAGCTAACTTTCAGAATACAGTTACAATTGTTATCATTCTTAATATTAGACTAATTTTAAGGTAGTTATGAGTAGAGAGTCTATTTTTGGTGCTTAAAATTTGCAAATTTGGTTGGTAATTTGGTGGCTAAAATTGGATTTTTTGGTAAAAAAATTTGGTAACTAAAAAATAGTTTTATTTACAATTAATTAAATATTTTATACAAATAAATTAACATTTTCTTAAAGTAAGTGTATTTATGAAGGCATAAGTGCAAAAAGCATAGGTTTATCTAGGTGTTGTCGCACCCCAAAAAAATTTGAAATTCAAAACTAGGTACCTTGGTTCCCAATTGATTTTTTTTTTAAAATCGAAAAATATCCTTTGGTCCCCTCTTGGATTTTGACTAAATTTTAGATTTGATCAAAATTTAAACTAAGTCAAAAAATATTTTTGATTATAATTATGCTTTAATGCATCAAAGAATTTAATTGAAATCTATGATTGTTAATGTTTGTTTAAAAAAGGAGATAATTCAGCACATTTTAGCGCAAAAATATTTATTGGCGTGAAAACGCCTTTTGAGATAAAATTGTCATTCAAAACAGTTTTGACCTACTAAGATTTTTAAGAAATCTAGAAATGAACACTTTAAAGATCCATTATTTTAAATATTTCAAAATTTAAAGTTAGAGTTCATGAACTTTTTCAATCCTTTAAAGAATTTTTCCGTAATTTGGTAAGAATTACCAAATTTGGTAAATTTGGGAAAAATTTCTAAAAATTGGTAATTTTGGTAATATTAATTATCTCTTAAAATATCCTTTATTACTTAATTCGGGCTTATATTCTTTCATAACCTAATTTGGAGTTAAGGAAAAAATTTTGGTAATCACCAAAAATAGACTCTCTAGTTATGAGAGAAAGATGATATGTGAGAAGGCAGATAACCTAATCAATTATTCAGTGAAGAAAAAATGACTATGGTCAAAATGAGGTTTCAAAAGAGATTATTTTTAATCATTAATAAGTATATTAATGATAAATATTATTTAATATACTAATAAAATTGTTATATCGGTATTATTGGCTGTGATAACAAGTTTCGTGTTAAGTAAAAGATCGAAAAGACACGTCTAAATGAAAGCAAGATAAATGTCACATAAAATATTGCAAAATAATTGGACATGTCGTTTGCGTGACCATTGCATTGTTGAAAGTAATGCTTCTCTATTAGTCAAGCTATGGGAAAAATTCCTTCATTTCTGATACAAGAAGTAAATTGTAGTCATTGTATTACCGATATCTGGTGTATCGGTTCCACTGTTTAACTTGCAATTTGATGCGATGATAACAAAAATTCAATATTTCACATGTGCTGCTTATGTGAAAATTAGAATTACTCTCAAAATACTACAGTACTTACAAGTTAGGAGTACTGATAGCATATGCACTGAATTGAACTAAAATGTAAAACTACTCTTTTGAAGAATGAAATTTACATTACTTTAGAAATAAATTACTTTTACACGAATCTTAAGTATTTTATGAGATAAGGTAACAAAAATTTGTTAGTCTTTATGAATTGAATAAACTCTTATAGAAAGGAAGGTTTAGAGAGCAATAATCTCATATATTTATATAATATTAAGCCATAGCGTCTCTAAGAATCTTATAGTTTATTAATTTATATATTATTACTTATGAGAGATTTAGGTTCTCTAAACATCTTCATGTCTTATATTTTTTTGAATCAAAAATAAACCCAAATTAGTTTAAGTTTAGCTCATCTTATTCTTATGTTTTGGACCATAAATAAAATATTTAAAATTTGAGTGATGCCAATAAATATGTTTTTATAAAATATACAATAATTACTTGAATAATATCATAGAAAAGCTTTTTTGCGTAAATTGAATTAAATTTCATACAATGTTATTAGAATTAGACAATTATATTTTGCTTCTCTATCTTAATCTAATTATAGGAATTTAAAAAATTCTTAACTTTTTATATAATGTTTTATCACAGATTTTAACATATTTTGATGTCTTAGCTATTGCTGAATAAACATAGTTACTACGTATTATTATATTCACTATTATTAGCCTATCCATTATTATACTTGACTTATTCTTACGCTATTCAATAATAAAAGTTAAAACTTATTTAAAAATGTTTAGATTTTTAA
>JAQGAM010001070.1:0-10316 GCA_034697665.1 Nanhermannia comitalis
AATTAAGTTAATGTCAAATATCTTAAAATATATTAGGTGAACCGATTGTCGGTGAACTGAACTAGACCCAATACAACAGCGGCATCAAAACATGAAAATCCAGTTCAATGGTTACCGATTATGATTGATCGTTAGATTTTATTTTGAAAGTTTCCAAATTTTAAATTTATTCAAATTAAACGCAAATTTAGAATAAGTCAATTTTACTGTGAACACGGATTTTCATTGAATTAACAATTAATTTAAAGCAATTAGGATAAGAAAATCTAATTTATTCTATTTTACGGATGCCTTCAATTATTTAAACTTACGGTGAAGCCGGACTCTTATACTACGTATATAGTGCTTCAAATTCAAAGATTTTGTTCAGATACATGTATTAACATTTAGCTATAGATATATTGATTGATTGATTTGAGGCATTCAGTTGTAATTTCATTATTTCATTAAATTTTAATTTGAATCGTATCTAATTATTAATGATTTTATAAGATTTAATATAATTTAATTAACTTTTCAGCCCTTTTGATAACATGAAGATGAGAAGGACTGTCCCAAAAGCCTCTCGTCATTTATATAATTTAAAGAATATAAACTGTATTTATTATTATTGAGATTAGAGTTAAGAATATCTTATAAAGTAAGCAAATACTGCTTATCCTAAATTAGAGATTAATTTGAAAATAATGGCACACATGATATTTTAGAAGAATTCGTGGGTTTAAAGACAGTGACAGCAAGTTTACAATGAAATGAGTTTTGAATTGTTGGACGAGACAAAAGAACTTTATTTTAATTATATTAGAGAAGAGGTCAAAACAAAAATAATTTAATAGTTAATATTTTTTATAGAGATTTAGGGCCAATTAAAATTTTCTAGAAGTCTATTATGCAGTGAGTTATTTTCTGAACAAATATAAAGCATATTTATTAAGAGCAATCTTCTATATTAGAGTATCAGATGAGTTGAGAGTGAATCCGAAAAAAATAAAATAATCCATAATTGAATGCTCTGGTTTTTGATTTAGACATATATTAAATTAAGTATTAATACAAACATCAAACAAGACTTTATTCATCATTTCTAATGAACTATTTATAAATTTAGTCTGAATCGGAATCTAATAAATAAGAAACAAATTATCGAATATCTTATACCTATACATATATTGTAACTTAAACATCTCACATGAAATTGAAATTTGAACTAATAAGCTAAATGTCTCATTTATTGGAAAATTTTTTATATATATTGACAGAATTGTGAACTTTACTCTATAAGAATCATTTCCATATGTGTTATTTCGGTGAATGCATCGCAATATAATTTAAATATCATTCAGTTAGATATATAGAAATCACTCTGGAAATAGTATTACATAACAATAATAACATTTGATATATAATTTTTATATAACTTTTAAGAAGACACACCTTTTTTGCATATTATTTGTTCAGAAATTCACGATTAAATAGGAAACGCATCCGATTATGTGACTATGCGATTGTGCTCTACTAATGACAGCAATGAATTAACCCAAATTGGAATAAATTAGCTTTAGGTTATAATAATATATCTTTTTTGAAAAATTTGTTGAGTTTAGAGTTATGGCAAAGCTTCCACCTAAAAAAATAGTGATACAGTGGTCTAATGAAGATTTACTTGAATGGCTACGAAAGGTATGAAATGAAATAAAAACGAAAACATTCCATTGTTGTATAAAATAAAGTTTATATCAAATTATAGTAATGCTTATTGTAGGAGAGTTTGCATGATTGCCTTCAAGCTTTCAAGATTCGGGCTATTAATGGGGCCAAACTATTGGTAGGCAATTAATTTTCATTATTTTGAGTCCAAGGATAACTCATTGAATATTTTATGATAATTTCTTGTTAAAAACTTATTACTCTCCCAGAAATTATAAAATTATTTATTTTCAATGAATTGAATATTTTATAATATTATTGGTTTGAAGCTTATATACAGGATAATCAACTTTTATAGCGTTTACTTCTTAAGCCTAAGGCATATGAAGTGAATCATTGATTGTTATTTCCTATTTCAGGATCTGAGTGACGATCTGGTTATTACATTTTCCGAACTCAAAATTAACAGAAGAAGGTGAGCACAACTTGATTTTATTGATGCTATTCTTGCATACGGTACTAAAGAAAACAGATTCCCATTTGACCAAAACACAGATTGCATATGATTACTAGTTTACGCTTCACTAACGATATGCTTCACTGGATTTACTCACTGCTTAACTTTTAGTGTAAGAATATATCAAATGTTTGCTATACATTGTCGGAGAATATTTTACTTTGATTAATGTTATCAATCGAGTAATTGAAGTCAGACTATTGAACCCAAACCGAATCCATACATTCTCTTAAGAATAGAAGAGTTTTTCTTCTATTCATTCAAAGTTTACTAAATTCTAATTTTTAAAAATTTTAAAAATTTTAAAAATTTTTAAATTTTTAAAATTAATGTTTGAGCAAAAGTTAATACTTCTGAGTGACGACCGCTGAGTTCATGTCTTAATTTTTGTAAAACTAAATTAACCTTTAATGTGATCTCAATGTGTTTTAATGAGATTTCTTGTTCTCAAATTATGTCTGTATAACGAAACCAAAAATAGTAATTCATAAAGACCTTAAAGGCATAAAACATGAATATTTCATCGATTTATTTTACTGATTATTAATTCAAATTTTAAACTATTCTTTTTCAAAAGCCCACAATTTTTATTTTTTAATTTTCTTTATTTAGTCAAAATTTAAATTTCTAAAAAAAATAATAATTTAAAAACTTGTATTTTGATGAAAACGGATAGAAAATATGTTCATCTGACATATGAATAAAAATAAATGTGTGCTTTTTTAATATAAACCAAGTATATGCCTTGTTGACGACTAATCTTTATTAGATAAGAGGTCAGAGGTCAGAATTTATTCGTGATTATCAATTACTCTATTTATAAGGAAGTGAAACGCATTGGTATTACTTTGATTCATAAGAAATACAACTGATATAAGACTAAATTACAAGTTTAATCGCTAGTCAGCGTACATGACAGTAACATAATCTAATGGCATAATTACAACAGAGAGTATTTAAAGGCATTTTAACGTTACGGTTCAGAAAGTAATTCATTATAAATAAAAATAATTAAGAATTAAAATAGTCATTAGTACGCGTTAATGACACAATTTGTCCACTTTTAGCTATTATGCAATTTGTGAAATATTTATTTTCACTCTCCCAGATATCATACAAAACTATTACTACCTGAAGTGCTATAAATCATATAATTATACTAAAAAATTCTCAATATTATTACAAGTAATGTATTGCAAAATGTAGACAATAGAGCAAAAAACTGGAACAGTAGAACCAGTTAATAAAACCGCTTATCATTGCATTGCTATAATATTGCTATAATATCGCTATAATATCGCTTTAATATCACTATAATATCGCTATTCTCTATACTGATTGTGTTCAACTCGCAATGCATTTGAACGATCGAACAAAATCGCAACTTCAGCACAATCTTTATAACTGACTAATGCATTGCTGGCATTGAGGTTACAGTTGAATGAATGGGTTGATTATAATACACATACTATAGAATAGTGTAATATAAAAATCCCCCGCAATGGTGTATACAATTAGATTGAGTACATGTATAGTAAGTTATACAGACATATAAGAAGTAAAAAAGAATTCCGACTGAAATATTTTTCAAAGTAAGTCCACCTCAAGCAACTACTATTGCATATACAGCATATACAGCATCATTGCAAACCACTTTTTCTTAGCCATTGAGGGGAGTGCACAACTTGTAAAAAGAGGGTCATATGCTTTCCCCTCACTTGAGTGTGAGTTTAGTTGCATTTTGCAATGCATTCTTCAGCTTATTTCATGTTTAGGACTCACTTCAGTTTATTTGTGCTCAAAATTGCAGATCAACATCATTTTGAACTTTTACTGTTAAGTCGTTCTTAGAGGAGGTTCGCATGTGTTTTGCTCAACTGTCTCTATCAACTATTTATATGTTTTTCACAGCTATTTCTGTTTTGAAAAAGTTTCAGACTGACTGTGCTTGCATTTAAGAGAGACTGTGCTTCATATTATAGTCAAATTTTGGACCACAAATATTGTATGAGTGAGTACTGAAATTGATTTACTCCGAACCCATTTTATGCGATTCACTAATAATTTAGAGGTGTATTTGAATAATCTCTTATCAAAAATACGTATTTATCAAACAGATAGTTTGCTTATGCAATCATTTCTCCAGATGTAGTGTTATCGGCAAAGGCGTAGATGACTTCATGCTATTCAATGATCTATTCAATGCTTTATTCACCTGTTTTAATGTTTACTCTGGATTGAACTGTCGGTGGTTCACATTTTTTTGCAACAATTTTTCAGTTCAAATAATGTGTTTTAGTTGAAGCCAAAGTTCAAATAATTCGCTTCATTTGATTTTGGATTGGTTACAAATATTTGGTGTCAGTCCTCGCCTATTATGAACTTCTAAGTCATGAAACAATTAACTTAATTGCAAAAATGCATTGTATTTGTAATGTTTTCGTAATTAGTGAACGTGAATAAAATTGATAACTTATAAGAGGTAACCGTTGACAGTGATAACTGACGTAATCTAATGATAATTTCTCAGTAAACACAACACTACCATAAAGTTTGTTTTGAACACAACCCTCGTGCAGACAATGGATACAAAGAGACTTTCTCTCACTAATTTACACGAACAGATCGATTCATTGAGAAGTTCTGAATGGCCAACAATGAAAAGATACTTCAGAAGGTATATCATCTCAGTTCATATCAATTCAAACTCAATTATTTGTTACACAGACTCTATGCTAATAAAGTTTTTTAAGGATGAATGCCTTTTGCGTATATTTAACATATTTTGTTACATTATTATGAAAACAAATGCCTTATAAAGACTTATGTTAATCACAACTTATAGAAGTCGACCCTTTCCTCAATATTTAAGGGAAACTCAATTTTTCTGTAATAATTTATTTTCCATATAATGGTTCAAATGATTCAATCTGTTCATTAAGATTGTTCTTATTGTTTACTTTGCGCAGAGGTTATCATAATTTAATGGCATAAAAGTATGAACTCATGCCTAATAATAATAATATAAGCATTATTTATAATGGCTATTAAGTTATGGTATATGATAATGATTATGTTACTACAATTTACTACGTGTTGAGAGTACTTCAAGAAATCAGTAAATTTAAAACGATGTTACGCTTCATAATAAAACTGTATTTTCGTGGTTCGCATGAATGCATTTTTTTTGTAATAATGTTTATATTTTTACTCATTTAGAATGTCTGCAAACTATGCCACTCAAACATTATTTAACAATATCTCTTTACATTTCTTTTTAAACTAATGGTGGAAGTGATCGTGTTTTGTGTAACACTTGTGTAGGCGCACAACAGGTTCGAAAGGCATTTAAGGCAACCACCTCTTAAGGGTCTGGCGTTGATATGACAAAAAATAATTTGATAAAAGCTATATATCTTTTTGTTGATCAGTACAATAATTTCTCCGAAACAAGTCTTGAGCAAAAGCATTATTAAATATTTAATTTTGAAAAATGAGCGAACATTATATTCTTTTATGAGCCCATCTTTTGGAAAATAATTAATTATCCAAACTTAGAATTATTTGTTATTATTTAAAGCTGAGTGGAATATACGGCACATATTTATTTATATTAATAGGCAAAAGCTTCTAACTTGTAAGTTATATGTAAGCTAACCGGATATAACCTCAAATCTGAGAATAACCGCTTTTGCTTTCCGCTATAGAAATGGCATTCAAACAAATAAAAAAAAGCAAAGTTATGTCAACGATCAATGCATCCTGTTGTGAGCTGTTTATGATGCTTATGATTACTAACAAGAATAAGATCAGACCCTTATATAGTATAGTTATTGCGAAATATGACCAACAATTGAGTAACTTTAATATTTAAGCAGTCGTCGACCCTATACTAAGAGCACGAATTTCCTAAAAAATGTTTGGCTTTAACTATTTATTTATTTGAGCAATAATTCATCATTCTAAAGATGTATTGTTTTACAGGCAAATTGTTAAATGTATTAATGAATGCAAGACTCAGGCATGCAATGCCAAAAAGCTTGTCGGAAACATTAAAGATCATGCGAAGAGCAAAGAAGGGGATAAAAGCGGTAAAAAATCCTAAATGAGCTTTGATTTAAGTCATTCTGACAGTTATTAATATGATTTATAATTTTTTAAATATTTAGACGATGATGAAGACGATGATATCGGTTGGGGTTCGGATTTTGATGATGACGACGAATCAGATGATAATGAAGATAATGGAGATATTACTAAAGATGAAAGACATAAAACTAGTTATGAATATAATATAAAACAAACTGAAGACCTGATCTATGAGCCTGTTAGCGAATATATGAGTAATAGTATTCAAGCCACTGGATTCAAGTTACTCGAGGAAGAAAATGAACTTCATTTCAAAGCTATTAATGCAAATGTTGCCCAAAAGAAATGCGAAATAAGTGAAGACATAAATAAGAATGAAAATAAAAATGTTATAAACAATGAAATGTCACAAATTGATAGTAAAGATATGGAAATTCTTGATAAAACACAAACGTGTTCTTCCAATGGTGTCAAAGGTGTTTCACCCAAACCAAGTCCAAGAGTTATGCCAAAACCTCCGAGTACTAAACCAGAAGTGCCTAAAAACAAGCCTCAAATGTAAGTCATTGTTGACAAAAAGTATAAAATGATTTAATAAATACTAATTACTCATTAATTACCTGTAAATTGTCTTTAATAGCATTCCCCGCAAACCTTTCACTAGCAATGGTTCGAAAATTCCTCAAAATTCACAATTAAAAAGACCGCCATCAGAGCCGCCACCGCCTCCACTTCCTAAATCTCCACCGCCATCATCACCTCTTGTGATTCCTCCCGAATTACAGTCAATTTTTAGTGAGAACTGTAATAAATCTTCAACTTCAAGAAATAATAATGAGGAAACCTATGAATCAATTATTTTGCCGTTAGTTCCAGAGGACGAATATCTCTCTCCAATCAGAGCAGAAACACCACTAATTATGGACCGAAAACATTCTTCATCAACCATTTCATCTATGAGTACAAGAGATGGTGATTCACCGGTCGGAGCTTTTTCTTCTTTATCACCTCAAACATCGAGTAAAACTTCTCTCTCTAGTAAGAGCACAGAAGAAGATTATGAGCCGTTTCTCGAGACCTCAAAAAACAATCAAATTTCAAAACTAATTGATAGCAATGAAGGAAACTATGAAATAGTGAACGATAGCGAAGCAATGATTGACAGCAATGGGTTTAATAATAATATGCTTCCTATAGGTCAAAGACCTTTATTACCTAAAGTAAAAGAGTCGGCTCCACTTCCCAACAGCAAAACAAAACTAATACCCGATGTTTTCCCTAATTTGCCGAATTGGCACAGAATCGCAAAAGAAAAAAAACTTCAGAAAGATAAACAAGAAAGTGAACTCACCACTGATGATAATGGAACTTCACTTACAAGTTTAGATTCAATTAATAATAATAATTGCAACTCAATTAACAATCCTTTAGGTATTTATTCATTTTTTATTCATTCATTTCTGTTGAAACTTAAAAATTTTGAATTAATTAAATTAAGTTATGTTATTATTTCATACTTTTATTTACCCTTTAATAACGTTATCCAAAATATAATTTTGAGTATTTGAGTAAATATATGATAAAAGTTTGTATTTATTGATGCATTAATTCTATAAAATCATTTTTATGACTTAATTATTAGCTAATTATCACGTAATGTAAACTTTAATACTTTGAACATTAACTACAAAATGATTTAATAGTGGCTTAAAATTTTCTGTTTTTAGTTGCAGTACATTCTCCTAAAATTGTTACCAATGAAACAGAGCCTAAATTTCTAAAATCTAAGCTAATTATTTGAATAATTAAAATTATTCATAATTATTCTTTGAATCAATAGTTTTTGAAATGAATTTTGTTTACCTTTGAATCATTTCGTATGAAAGAGTTTAGGGATATTGAAAATTGTAAAGAAAATTATATACTTATTATATTATATCTGTATAATACTTATTGAAGTTATGCTTTACATTTACTGCATACAAATTTTAAATTTTAATAACTTAGAATACAATCTTAAAAGAACAAAATCCTTAGAGTGTTTGTTTGTCTAAAATTTTGATTTTAAGAAAAGTCTGCATTTTTTCTAAAACTAATTCAATTCAAAACATTTTTCCAAATCCACCGACCTATGAAACACATTATAGACTTTAAGTTAAAATATAGGTATTATTTATATGCATGCACTGTATTATAATAATAGAAGATATTTTTATTTTTTGACTTTTTAGCACTACTATTATAGGATATTTAGTATTTATGATACACTTTTAACAATTGTTCTGTACATAAAACAGGTATTTTAAAAAGTCTAATGATTCAATACCTCGAGTTATAAATGTGTGTTTCTTTATTCACGATTTGAAACGGATTTGTTTAGTCGATCAACTCTTAACAAATATACTATTTTTTTTATTTACTGATACCATCTCATCAAAAATTTTAAGGTTTGGCTATATTCTGATGTCTAGTTATAAAGGTATTTCTTAAATAGCTTCAGAATAAATATCATATAACGATTGAAACTATTGATACCAATAGAAACTTATAATTGATTTGCAACTATGCTCAGAATAATTTGACGTGTATTTAATCATAGCTCTCGAAAAATTGTAATATGAACTCAATAATTGACAAAACTCGAGGCATTTAAATTTAGATAAAAAATTTACATTTTGAGTAAATGTAAATATCCCTTAAGTGATGATTGAAAAATTTGAAGCATCTCATTATTACCAATATATTATGCATATTTGGCAATATGTGTCAAAATAAATAAATTCAGTGCATATTTTTGAAACCGTTTTGATTGCATTTGAATAATCTTATTATCGAATTACAAACTTTTAAGTTCATTCATTCCAGGATTCATTCTTTAGCTAAATTATTGACTAATTACTGCTTTAATTAAATTATGTTTTTTTGTTGACACGATTTTATTTTAGAATTATTTATTGCATTCAGAAGTAGTACTAAATTAGATATCATAATGATTAACACGATCTTAATTTCATTTAATAATAAATTGTTAATTTGAGTCTTAAAATGATAAAAAATTAACAAATTGTTATCTGAAGCTAAAAATTTTAAAGCCATTAAACTGATGGTTGATTTACTACGTAAAGTAATGCCGAACTCATTATCAGAGCATATAAGCAAACTTCTCAGAGTTTTTGGGTTTAAATTAATAGTTAAAAATAGTGATGCAGTAAATTCAATTGAATCAATTAATTTTTTAGAGTATATCTATTGACTTGAAAATAATCTCAATTATGTATTAATTAATTTTTTACATTAAACGCAACATATGAACTGAATGAACCCCAAATTAATGAAATTCATAAAGAGACCGAATAATACAGAATACCTAATACAGAACAGATGCATATTTACAGGTATGATATGTCTAAAAAGCTTTCAAATCAAACATGGGAATTAGTGCTGTCAAAGAATCAATAGTTTTAAGATCTCTCACTTCAGGCACTCCCACAAACTTTGAATTTTAAAATTCAAAGTTTAATCAAATCAAAGATATTAACTTTTCCAGTCATACCGCAGATTTGAGATCTTGTTTTAAAATAATTTATCAAAAAATTATTATTTTTAAACAAATCAAGTATTGTATAAATATAATTCATCATACCATTTACCGGTTTAAAAAATTCTAAACCGGGGTTAAATTCGGGAAAATTATTTTAACCGAATTCGGTTTTATATATTTTGAGAATTGCAAAGAATTTTGACTTTTATCGGTATTTATATTTTTGAAAATTGTGGTTTCGACTGAAATCGGATTAAAATTAAAAAAAGAGTGGAATGAAAAGGTTTTTATTCTCAATAATAGCTGAGTATTTGTATTATACTTATTAATGTATTGATTTATATGGGAGCACTGCTACTCTTATAATTGCAACTGTAATAACCCCTGTATGCTATTCTCTACAATTTTTTTAACAATGTGTTTCTTAGGGAAAAAGAGATATTTGTAGTTTATTTTAGTAAATTTCAATATATGTAAGTTAATTGCCACGTAATGATAAACCTAACCTAAGTAAGATGCGTT
>JAQGAM010001071.1:0-10315 GCA_034697665.1 Nanhermannia comitalis
GATTTTCTGGACAATTAAAGTAGTGGGAGATGTCGTTATCACATCCAAAGAAATGATGCGGATCATCAGGATCTTTAAACATTCCTTTTTTGCCTTTGCAGTCCATTGTTTTTTCAGGTTTTGTAGTTGTTTTTTCAGTTGGTTTTTCTGTAGAATTTTCTACGGGTAGTGCCAGACATAGCGCTAACAATTTGCGAAATAAGTCATTAGACGATGGATTGAAATAATTAATAACTTACATATAATTGCAAATAAACAAATAAGCGATAATCTCATCATTTTCCTAAACTTTGATGTACTGTATTTGCTTTTACTTAAATATTTATTTATAAACCATTCAATTAAACACTTTTTCAAATAAGATTTACAAAGGATTTAAATATAAAGTTCACAATTAACAGTTGTGCACACAATTTTGGATTTATTCTTAACAATGTTGGAGAAATAGCTTTGAAGTTGCTTTTATTGAGCAGAATCTGATGCTGCGAACAAATAACTTGATTTCAATTTCAATATGAAATAAGACATTTAATCGTTGTGTTCTGATAAGCAATAATTCAAGTTTTATAAAGTATATATGATTTCTAAATAATTGACACAGTTATCAATATCTTTAATTGGCTTTAAGGCATGAATTTAATGATATGATTTAGTTTAAGGTTCAAGTTATACTTAATCATATGCTTTAGGATTTTGGTATAATTTTCTTATGAAAAAATCTAATCTATAATGGTTTCTCAATTAATTGTATTGTTAAACACTCAGACTTTGGTCAAATACTTGCACTTATCACTAATATTCTTGAAATATAGAAGTCTGGCCAAAAAGCAGTTCCCAATATTTTGTAAATAGGCTAAGAGTCAATTCAATTCAATATCATAGAAACTTTTGGTGATTTAGCAAAAGATAAACTTCTTTACATTCTCGGTCACATCAAAATGATCTTTCAAATCTGGTACCACTACCTCGAACAATCCCTACCAGATATTTATGAAGATCGTTTGCCTCTCTTAATAAATTCCAAAATATCATAAAGAATTTCAAACCCTATCAATAGTAAAAATAATCAAATAATCAATTCTAAAAGTGAGTGTAATTGCAATTATCTCAAAAATGTGTGAATACATAACAGTTACTTTTTTCGAGTGCCATTATATGAGAAACATTGTGAAGTATAAAATTATTTAATTATCTTCTTTAGTAAAGAATTTAAAAGTTATCAACAAGTGGATCAGCCGGAATAGTTTGATATCAATTATTTATAAACAGGATCTGATAAAACAGATCCGTAAATGAATCGGACTTTGAGTGTTTGCAAATAAATATAAAACAAAAAACTATTCAATCAGTGTTTTTAGATTTAGTCTCATTATGAATGTAATAAACCCTAAAATAGCTTTAAAAATGTTAATTTCTTAAATAATAGGCATTAATGTGCACAAAACCATGTTTTGTCTATAAAAAATATAGAAATAATACTCTTTTCCATATTATTAATATGAAATTTACTACCGATTATTTATCTATAGAAAAATTCATTTAACAATTAATTACAATACATTCATCAGTTAAATAGATTCTTTAGATTAAAAAACATTTTTTTAGAAATTAAATCATAAATTAAATTCTATCGAATGGGTGGGGATGAAAAAGCAGACAAAGATGCAGCTGAAGAAAGGCTCGAATATGCGGATTCACTACCAAAGTCTCCGGTATCAGGTTCTGCGTTGTTCTTCAACTCCTGAAGTGTGTGCAAAAATCGAGTCGATTCGTCTGCTTTTGGTGTCGCCAATTGCTGTCATACATACAAAACACAGTTAGCGATAGAACGCATACATTTATGCTTTACTTCATTAAAAATTTATTTAATAATGAATTAAAAGCTAAATAAGGAAAGAATACAGACCTCTCCGACGTCGTAAACCCAAATCTTTCCCATATCGTCTCCGACCACAACTTGATGTCCAGAAGTGCTCCAAATAATGCGATTTAGAGCTGGATTTCCATCTATAGTAACGGTAGCCGTTGGCAACTCTGTGTCATTATTCAAATTCCACAAATCAATTCTTCCCATGCCATCAACGCTTGCAAATAAGGCGGGATGTGTTGGAGACCAGCGAACGTCATACAGATAATCACAATTGTCTTCAAACGAATAGAGAGGTTTACTTTCTTTAGAACTCCAGAGTTTAAGCGTCCAATCGAATGAAGACGTGAGAAACAGATGAGAAAAATCAATTTGAGAGTGAGCTGAATGACAGTCAACACTAGTGACCGGTCCCTGATGTCCATCAAACACATCAAGAATTCCAGCTTTAGTTCCGTGACGACAAGCAGTATAGACGGCTCCCTCTTCGCTGCCTATTATGAAATTGTTATAATCTCCCAAAGGAAAGGACATCGAAGAGACTGCAACAGGTCGTGACTGCTTTTGTTGACTCAATTCCATAGTGTCCAGTGGTTGGGATAACATGTCTAAACTCCAAGAACATAGCTTTCCATCTGTTGAAACACTTATCACATTATGAGAATTGGGAGTTCCGACCACTTGAATGCAATACACGGGATGTGTGTGAGCTGAGGCTGATAATGGACTTCTTTGGACAGGAGTTCTCTTATTGGAACGATTGTCCCATAAGACTATTTGCCCCGAATAAGTGCCGCCCAGTACTAAATTAGGGTGAAATTTAGCAAAACATGCGGACATCACCGGAGACTGACAGTGAAATATATATTCAGGCGTTGTTTTCTTGAATTTCATGTTCCATATAAGACAAACGCCGTCCGGTTCGTTAGGATTGTCTTCATTGTTGTTATAAGAAGTGACCAACAGTTCTGGGTATTGGTTGGACCAGTCGAACGATGTGATGGTTCGGCTCTTACACCAGCGGTCGTCATAAAAACAACGATTGAATGATAATCTGATTCCAGTTTTATCCTCACTTTCAAAAGTAAATTAACAGAAATAGCATTAACTGTTGTGTTATTTAACTATTTTTCAATATAAAGCTTTCGAATACCTTTCGAGCTCTTCTCTGGTTCCGGTGTAGTCAATGAATATGTCTGAGGGCTCATTATAATAAAGCGCCCTTTCAGTGATCCGAACGGCGCGATCCACAAACTTTTTGAATTCTTCGGTCATTATTATATGCCTTTTCTCGTCTTCGGTCAGCTCTGACTTCTTGGCAGGTTTTGACTTTTCTTCATCTTTTGGAAGGTCCTGTTGAGTCTGCGCCGGTTTCACCGGTCCAACGTTTGGTAAATTTGTCTGTTCTGAAGATTTTTGATGATAGGATGGAGTGGAGGTACCATAGAAGGAGCCCTCGCCGTCTTCTTCACCGGGAATATCATCATAAGTGAGAACTAGAAAGATATGAACATAAGCTTTCACATGAAGACAATTCTAAGACAACAAAACGCTTCCTTCCATAATAAATGAAATATAAGTTAAGGGATATTCTGATAGGGATTGGAGACCAATAAAGATAAAAACATGCTTTTGTACTACAAAGTGACATACCTTGAAACTCGTCGTCCCACTCTAGGGCATGAAAATCATTATCTTTTTAATGACACGAATAAATTTGATTCGAGGAAAGAAAAAGAAAACAATTGTAAAAAGTATGGGACTATTATTTTAAGGAACAGTTTTTTAACAAATAAATCTCTAATCAGCAAAATTAAGATTATAATAGACTTTTGTCTGAAAGTGATTGTTCTCATTATAACTCCAATTAATTAAATAACAAAGTCAAAGGTATTCATACCTTCGTCCCAATGAATCACTTTTGTTGTGTTAAAAAAAGTGTGAAAAAGTGAATAATTAGTAACTCTATTGTTGTTATATTTGGAAGGATAGCGATTGGCATTAAATAAGTTAACTTTTATTAATTATTTTTAATAAAAACATAAGAGAGTGCTGTAGACCTACCATAATAATCAAGAGTTCCGCCTGAAAAACAATAATAAAAAAAATATTAGGCATTCGGTTAAATGTATTTAATTATGCGATAATTTAGTGAATGTTTGGAAAGTGCAGTGAAATTGAAGAGAAAGTCCGACACCTTTTTTCCCCTTTTGGTTTGCATTAAACGGCGAATCAAACGATGCTAACAGTGTTGAAGTGTTTCAAAGGTTATTATTGAAAAGCATTAGAAAGTTATGCGACAAACAGTTTAATTAAATGAATGAATACCTCCTCTGTCACTGTTATGACCGATAGTTTGCGTTTGTTTTTCATACGTAACGCTCTCTTTGGGGGCAATCGATGTCTGCTGTAGACTAACGATCGATAACGACTTCTTGTCAACTGGTCCCAAATGAGGACCCAATTGTATATTGTCTTTAATTGTTAAGAGACTTGGATCAGGTGTTGATGTAGTCAATGAAGGGGACGAAGAAATTGAATTATCTGTTAATTAATAGTAAAATGAATACAATTATTGATTTATTTATAATTACAATAAATGAAAGTTATGTTCAAAGAAATAAGAAAAGGAGTCAACCACTTAGTGGTGCAATAATTCCGACAGATTTGAGAATATCGTCGACTTCTTGAATATCTTTAGCTCTATTGCCATCCCTTTCATCGCCACCTTCTTGTGCTTTTTCTTTCTCTAGTTTTCGTCTTTCCTTCTCTTCTCTCAATTGTTGTAATTTTAATCTCTTTTTCTCTAATTCTGCTCTTCTGTCTGCCATTTATTACATTAATTATTTAATTATTACAAAAAATTATCTAATTATTGCTCAAAAGAGACAACCATTTAATGTAAATATTTATAACAATTAAATGTCAGCACAAATGAGTCAAATATTTGTGTAATATGTGAGAAGACTGTCTGTCACGACATTAGCGGCTATTTATTGAAACTTTGAGGCAATAAAGACGCAAATGTTTGATAAAACTCCGTAAATATCGTTCTAACCAATGGTTTTGTGAATTAAAATACAAATAATTTATCAAAAGTCCAATGAAAAAGCGCTACTTTTAAATGTAATAACTTTCGGTTCACTATTTATATGTTTGTTGACCCGCATTACGTCCTAAAAAAATTGGGCCAAAGTCAGCAAATTTGATGATTTAAGACTTAAATTGTTACACAAAATTAGTTCATTTTAATCAGATATGCAATAAAGTGCGCGATTCTGTGTCTAAATTCTTTAAAGGAGAACAATTATATGTGTGGATAATATATGTTTTTTATATAAGTATCAAATTTTGCTTAAGTAAAAAAAATTTCACAAAAACATTCTGTTTGTAACTCAGGCTCGGCTGCAAACTCACGCCAAACGCTCGAGCGTTGACTATCACTGTAAAATTTGAGTGAATATACCTATAATAAAGTTATGGGATGGAAATAATGTTGAATTATGAAAGCAAAGAAAAGTTACACTTAATACAAGTTTTTTGATAATTAGTCTTCTATTAAATTGTTTCCATTTTTGGGGTTTTCCTCAAACTTTTTTAAGAAGTTTCTTTTGAATCAATATTTATAAGATTAACGATTTCTCGTTTCTTTTTATTAAGAATTTGAATGTCATCACTGCTTATATAAGAGACTCATAAAATTAGTTAATCTAGAATTGATTCAAAAATATAGAAATTTATGAATAGAATATTTAATAACACTTTTTGAGAACACATTTAACATTCTGTTTATGAAAAGATTTATGACATTCAATACTTTTATACAAATTACAATTCAATTGTAAGCAATCGATTAATAATTTAGCATAACTTAGAATGGGATTAACATGGATTGGGGTTAAGTTTTAAGTTATGGGATTGGAGTTAAAATTCTAATATTCTCCATCACTATTGTATAGCTTTTGAAAAGCGAAAGCGAAAAATTAAAGATAATTCTAAATATCGAAAGCATTACAACACTTTCGTAAATAAACTTAAACTTTAATAAATGATTTTAAATTTAAAAATCTGAAATGAATTTTTGATTTAAATAAGATATTATCTAATAATAAAAGAGTATAAAAATTACAGTATCGGTATATCGTGTAATTACTAATATAGCTAATGACTAATCAGTAAGATTTTAAACTTAATCTCTTAATATTTGTCCATCAAATCCTTCATTAGGCAATTGAACTAATTTATTGTGAAAAATAGTTTCAATTGGCATTAACTCGTCATCATTGTATTTATCTTTCTGAAGATGGTATTCAATAAAAAAAAAATAAATCCAAACTCCAAAAACGGCTCCAAAAATAGGTCCGACAACACCCCCAGACCACCAATAGTTTCCATCTAAAGGACTAAATTAATCGAATATTTGAAATTTCATTTTAACCTAATCTCCAAATGATGTTTAATTAGCGAAATTTGACTCACGTAAAGACTTCACTTCCATAGCAAACAAAATAAGATAATATTCTGGGACCTAAATCTCGGGCTGGGTTGAGAGGTGCGCCTTCATTATAGCCAAATGCTATTGCATGGACTGCAATCACAAATGCAAGGGCTAAGGGCTGTAAAACTTTCGGAATTTTTAAATTTCTTTCATCAGTGATTGCCATTACTGAAAAAAGTAGAGAAGCCGTTCCGATAATCTGATTATCATATTAAAAATTTTTATAATTAATGAAATTCAATTTCTATCTGACAAGTATTTAATAATATGCTATCGACATGTTATAATGATTTTAATAAATTTATATGATATGACTTTAAAAATGTACAGTATAACAAAAACCTGATCGACAATAGATCCTAAAAGTGTAATATGAGAAGAGGGATAAGTTGCGAATATTTTCCCTGTACTCAAATCATGTCCATATGTTATAAGTCTTGTGTTATTATTAATCAAAATATGTTTATTTTGCAAACCAATAGCATCGATATAACAAATATAAGCAATTCCGGCGCCTAAGAGATTACAAGCAATTAATAAATAGCTAATTAATTATAGAAAAGGATATTACCTGCTATCGCACCTGCCATTTGAGATATGATATAAGGCAACACTTTTTTCCAATGAAACTTTCCAATAGTAGCCAAAGCCACTGTTAATTAATTAGTTTAGAATGGAGTTACTTTGTGAACTAATTGTTTGAACTTAATAATTATTGTGATCTTACCAGAAACAGCTGGGTTTATATGACCACCTTTTCAATTAAATCAAAATTAATTAAACCAAAATTAAATCAAATCAATCTCTTTATGTCCATAAGTAGCAGATAAATAGAGCCTTAAGTTCAATACTGATTTTCCCTAAACTTATAAATTTGGAAGGGGTTGCTTTGCTCCAAATAAGGTATTCAACTAATGGTTCACTAATTTAAAAGGCTTACAATTTATCATTCTTTTTGATTTTCTTCAAAATTTAGGGCTGACGCGGGAATTTCGTGGATTGATTAACGCCTTTTCGAATCTTATCATTAAATCTATTGATATAATGTTAAAAGTAAATTAATAGCAGTAATTAGAATTGCTAACGCCTCCTGCTTTTTTAATTACGAATTTTCTGTTGAATTGAGCTTTACTGGGATGTGGGTGTTCCCGATGTTCCCGTCGAAGTTGGCCAGAAGTGGCCAGTGGTGGTCAAGTTAAAATTCAAATTAAGTAGTTCAATGAACTGAATCTAACGATGTATCACACATGGAAATGAAACATCTTTGTTTAAATGTTTTTTCCTTCAGGCAATCGTAAACTCAATAAATCAAAAATATGTTTCAATTTTATATTTTCTGTACCACCACATGAGATGAAATCGTCTACACATTTACATAGGGTGAGTAATTCGGGTTTTGGGCACTCAGTTGTTATAATCCATATTTCAGTTCAAATCAGCAAAATTTTTAATAAATCTAAAATTAAAATATAAATTTTCATATTGTTTTCAAGCGCTTCAGATTATTGAAATAATAAATTGAAATAATTTCTAATTACATTAATAAAATATTACATATTACGTACACAGTTTGTAACAGTTTTCAATCCCTACCACTCAATGTACGCATATGCAAGCGCATCATAATGTTTAGCTTATATGAGTACAAGAGTTTGTACTAGAGATAAGGATTTGAAAGATTTTCAGTCCCAATCCCATCCCAATCCCATCATAAATGGGATTGGGATTCAGATTCTTATCTCTAGTTTGTACCCTTTTGACTGACGCCATTTCCCAATTTCTAAGTAGGCTTTAAGTGACGCACGCCTTTAATTAATGCATATACAAATTATTTAATTTAATTAAATAAATGTGTTTATTCTTTTAAGACATTAGGTTCGTGTAAAACATATTTTCAACATTACTTATTTCAAATTAAAAACCTTAATTAAACCTGTCTGAATTAAAGCACTATCAAATAATAGATGTTTACAGCAAAATTTAATCAGAAACATAGTTTTAGCAAAATTAATAAAAAAAATAGATACTTTTACTATGTTTGAGCTAGACTTTTTGATAGACTTTAAAAACAATGTTTGACCACAAATCTACAGAATTTTAAACTTTTCATCAAGTATACTTTTATATCTGATATATCATAATATAGGAAGTGCCTTTTTCTTTTTAAACATTGAAAATAAAACGATATTAAAAGTGAAATAATATAGATTTAATTTTATCAAATTTAATCTTTTACTCGTTTAGATTAAAGCGGTTTCACTCATTTAGAAATAATTAATTAAACAATGGTTTGAAAATAAGACTTTAATAACAATTATGATAGCTAGTTTTAGTTTATAAGCTATAAATTATTGTTAAAATGGCTAATTTTCATTTTCTAAATCACATATTTTTCTATTTATTTGCCTTAATCTAAAAAATCAATTAGATTTTTTCCTATAAAATATTGGTGAATCTTTTATATTTTTTAATCTATAAATAAAATTCTATGAAAACAACGATAATTTAGAAATGGGTAAAATATGCATATTAGAAGTTCTGAGTAGGGAACACACGTAACAGAATTTAATCTTTTATTAAGTTTAGCTTTTCTCTAATCACTATGTATCAGAGATGGTATAAGTTCCGTTTTAGTATGACAAGAAATATTAAAGATAACCTGTTAACAGAGAATCTGACACGAGCAGATTAAAACAAATATTATTACGTAATTATGATCGTTAAAATACCAAATTAAAAAATATTTAGGTTTAAACGTTTTCACGTTTTCATCAGCCAACTCCCTAATGAGAGGAGATCTCACTGTAGCCCATGTTGAAAACTAGTGAGATTTTTACAGAAATAACCCCGTGTCGGTGTGGGTGAACGCTTAGGGCCATGGGGTTGTTAAGTGATGAAGAAAACAATGGAAATGTGGCCAAATCTTCGCGAGAAAATAGCTGAACCTGGGGTTCGAATTCACGACCCTTTGCTAAATTTAACTTATGCAATTTAAAATTTACCGTAAAGTATAATGTCATGCTTAGAATACTTAGAATTTATTGTAGTAATTATGTAATATCAGAACATTCATGTGATATTTAAATAGAATTAAAAATTTTGGACAAAAAAGTATACATATTTGACATATTTTTTGTCAAGAATTGGTCTAAAAAATGTTGCGAATATAGTTGCCAAATATATTTGACCACAAATATGTACAAGATCTGTATATTTTATAAGAAATTTTAATTTTTTTAAGGTGTGAACTTAATGTTAGATTTTAGATCATGGCCTGTGTTAATATTCATCTACAAAGTACATAAAAATTTTTAATCAAATTTATCGTATTTTGCGTAATCATTATACGTATAACAACTTAATTTTATTAAAGTAGGACACAAAATGTCTAAAATAAATAATACATTATAGAGAATAAATATGTCAATACAGTAAAACCTGAGCTTGCGACCACCTGAATAATACGACCACCTGTCAATTACGACCACTACTTTAACGGACAATTCATTTTTTCATACAAATAGCACTGTATATTATGACCACCTGTCTAACGCGACCGCGACCGCTAAAACCATGCTTCACAATAGCATTACTAAGACCTGTCTATTAGGACCATAACTTTATTTAAACACTTTTTCTTAAAATGAGGATGAGTTATTACTCCCCCATACATGAAGAAGCATTGTTGTAAAAACATTGCTATTCTTTTAATATATTCACAAATATTTTTGCATTTTATAATTAATTCAATTCCTTTTTAATTTCTCAAAATTTTGAATAAATAACAGAACGAAACAGAAAAATTCGTAGTGTTTTAGAATGCTTAGTAAAAACAAGTCATAAAGCGGGCTGGCCTATGCCTGGATGAGCTATGCTGGTTATCTGTTTGCTGACTGCGATTTAGTTGCTCCTTTATTTGGAATAATATTAGGTCCGCCGTTGGACTGGGC
>JAQGAM010001072.1:0-10313 GCA_034697665.1 Nanhermannia comitalis
TTTGAGCTTTAGTCTTAGATTTTGACATTATCTCTACACTAAAATAAATATCAACAATAGTTTTGGGCCTTTCCTCCAACAGGAGCTATAATGTCAACTCAAAAAAGCTGACACTGGTTTGAATTTATTAAAATGAGAGACAATCCATATTTCAATTTTCTAAATTCACATTTAGGCTGAGAGGAAAGTAGAAGGAGTTATAGTATTTTTATTTTATTTTATATATGACTCAAAGAAAGTATAGGAATATAAAAAATAAAAATGAGCATAAGATGTGATGAATCTCAATTGTGCACACTATCTGAAGAAATGCTTTACAAAAAGTGTGGGGGAAAAAGTGAAATGCAATTTAGTATTCATAAACATATTTGCATTTGAAAATAATTCACATTCTAGTGGCTCAGATTCACAGCATTTACATTCTTATATTGAGAACAAAGAATACATGGAAATGAGAATGAAATGTGGAAACATATTGTAGATCTCTGATTAAAGGTACCTTTATTTTTGCGCAACAACATTGCAATTGAATGGGTCGTTTGGCTTTTGCTATACTAACAAACTTGAACTATGCATTTGACAGCAGTTATATGAGAGATGAATGGCGAAGAACCGAATTTTTTCAAACATAATAAATAGATGCCAAGTAGTTCGCTTGGATGGCTTTTGGCGCGCCTGCTCTGCTGTGCTAAGTTATGACATGACCCTTTGTCTCTTTCTGTCTTATGAATAGTCAATAGTTTTACACATATAAAGCGTCAATGAGATAAAATAAATTGCTTCTCAAAAGACTCAAATGCATCATCATTGCACTCCTTGTATAATCTGTCCTAATGATACTCATGCTATAGCTCTCCTATTGCTTTAGTCTTACTTTTATGTCATACTAAAGACAATGATTTACTATTTTCCATTTGAAATATGAATTGTAACTTAGATTACTTTGCATTACTTTTGCATTATTTCTCAGTCAACAACACCAGACTTTTTGAGAATTTGCTTAAAGTTGAATAAATGGAAAATATATTTATAACAAAAACTGACTCCTATACAGGTAAAGCAAAATTTAAATGTCACAAACTTGGAATAAGTTTGGATTTGAAAAAAAGACAGATAAATAAAAGTCAGTATTTTTTCTATATTTTGTGATGTTTTGTTAAACTCTAGAAAAGTAAACGATGCGAAGAATTTATATTTTGAGTTGAATTTATAAAAATGATGACAAGTGAGGAAACGAAATAAAAATTGAAATTTTTTCTACTAATTAAAGTGTTTTGCGACTATTTATGCAAAACAAATAATTATCTTTATTATAATTAAGTGAAATGCCTCATAAATAGTTTGACAGATTTTTTCTAATTAAGGAGATTAAAGATTCTGAATAACGTCGGCTTAAGTATAACTAAAAAAGTATTAAAATGGAAACTAAAGCTGACTTCGCTCTACCGGCGAACCTAAGGTTTAGAAAATGAATGAGCAATGATTCCCATAAATGTTTAAGATGAATGAGAAAAACTTTCAAATCAATTTACAAGTGCACAATGTTTTGCTAAAGCTTTAGAGATGAATCAAATTTTAAGTCAAGCATATAAAGGTTGCAAATAATATTCAAATAGCTATCAATTTTCAAACTTCTAAATATTGACTAATTTAATTCATTTAAATGTCACAATTTTTTTATACATTTTAATTTAATTTTTAAGAGTTTTTAAATAAAAACATATCCTGAGCCTAATGTTTAACAAAACAATAAATTATAAAAAGTGAAAAAGTGATTATAAATTGTGAGTTTAATTACTCAGATGTGTTGCCAATAGTGCTGATAAAATATCTGTCAATATCTTGACAATAGAAATACAAATCTTTGCCTCAATTTGTTCTATTATAATAAGTGTTGTAGAGTGAAAAGTAAATAAATTACAGTAAATCAGATGATATTTTAAAAACCAAATGTACTGTACAACTCTGATTTGTGTTATATGTCTTACTTTATGAGAAATTTTACACTAACGCTGTTTTTGCTTTCACTTTCTTTGTATTAATGTTAAGGAATTTTGTTTCAAATAATGTTAAAAAAATTAAATAATTAATTAACAAAAAAATTCTCTGTTAAGAATATATTTTTAGAATATTATAGAGAAAATCTATAGCTGAGCGCTTTCTTATTTAAATGAAACTTTACTTTAATTAATTTATTCAGTTTATTCGTCATTCGACACACACACCAACGAAAATCTAATTAATGCCACATTATATTTACATGAACTCAATATTTGATTATAAATCTTAGAGAAAATGATTCAATTAAATTACAGTAATAGTAGGATAAAATGGAAATCATGTTTATTTGTATAAAGTTCATAATTCAAACATAAAATCATTAGTTGAGTAGATTCTCACACATGGATAAAAAAATGTATAATACAAAAATATTTATCAAAAAAAGCTGAATTTTATCAATTTAATGTCCAGCACACACTATTATAAAACAAGTCAAGTCTTATAAATTGTTATATTTCATAAAAGCAGCAAATTTTTCATGTGACCTGACATGCATTGTAAATCATTTGGCATGATTTTTAACTTGTCTTCTCATAATTTGCTCTGAAAAACTGGTTAAATCACGTAAGAATCGTGTACATCATCTTTACACAGATGCACAACAATAATACAATCATAAATTTGATGCGAGCACTAAGTATACTAAAGATAAGTATACTCTATGCCAACTTATATAGTAATGTCGTTCATCTCTGCATTACAATCAGAGTCTGTCTCTATGACAAACAGAATGCTTGAGGGACTGTAGAATTGAAAACCATTTCGCATGAATAGCTTTGCAGTTAGTCGTCAGACCATCTGATTTATTGATATGTTATGTCATAGGTATGTAAAAGTTGACTTTAAATTTATATCTACATTAGCATAAAGAATCTGTAGCTAACATTGCATTATGGATAGAAACTCTTGTCTGAGGCGTTGAGGGTGAGCTGTTTTAATACTGAGAAATTGCTTTAGGAAATAATTCTCTAATATTCATTATTTGGATGAACTCCATAGCGCTCACTGACTATAAACCAAACACATCTCAAGCAGAATAATCATTAACATTATGTGAGAAACCGTATGATAACAATCCAATACCAAATGGCACTCCAATCAGACTTATTTATATAGATTTCATAATAAGTCATGAGATTTGACGAAAGATCTCTTGAGCCCTATGATTCCCTTCCCTTCCTATAATTTAATTAATAAAATATCATTTACAGTAAAATAATGAATAGAAACTAAAAACTTGATCATAACTTAAATTAAAATAAAAGTACTGCCAAATGCTTTCGAAAAGTTTATATCAATCATAGTTTAGATTACTTAATAATATACGACTCAGTTATGGCAACCTTAGAGAGTGTGTCAAAACGACTTCTATTTGAAGGCATAATTTGACATAATATGCTATAATCTAAAGAATGAATGTATTTGACGAACTAATAGCACACTTAAGAAATTAAGTTTGGCTCTAATCTTATTAATTTTTATTATAGAAGAGATTTTCTTCTCAAGAGAATCCATCAATTATTTCACTAGTTTTACAGCTCTAACATTTTAAAGTTTTTCATTTAAATTTTATGAGTATAGCGTTGAAAGTGTCAATCAATTTAACTGATGAGAAAAACCAATTCCATTTCCAGGCATTTAAAGCCAAATTACAGCTTTTGGTTTCATCCCATTCAAGAAGTGAGCCATTTATAAGGCACTAAAACTTTAAGCCTAAACAATAGATTATACTTTACTCTAATCCATAGTATATATAAAGTTTATTTATTCATTGAACCGAACAGATAATTGTTGTGTATTTACAACTGTAAACACTTTCTAAAGATCAAAGGCATAAACATTAGAAAAAAAACTTTTACAAAATGAGTTTTACAACAAAGAAAATCATTGTTTATAAAAATAAATTATTTCAAAAACATTTAGATTTTAACGATAAGTTTTATGCTCTATAACAAAGATTTAGTTTTGTATTTATTTGTTTTTCAATACTCTTTCAATTTTATGAATGACTAAAAATAGGTTTTATTGCAGTCAATCATTTATGCGTACATTTTATTGATTGAAATAACAATATTTAGATTTTGCAAATCTCGTACAAATCACAATTTGAAGACTTTGTTTTATAAGAATCAATAAACTTATCGACAGAGCAAAGGGCAGAATCGCATCCATTTATTGCGACTGGATTTTGCTGAACCAGAGTTAATATTTTGTATTTACTATTATTTTTATCGTTTTTACTTTTTTTACACTTATAAAGAATTGCAGCAAAATTAGCAGAGAATGGAGAAACAAGACTTGATTTCCATTTTCTATTCTCACTCAAACAAATCGCTTCATCAGATTTCAGATTAGCGTTTGAGTGAGAGTCCAAGTCATTAAAGAGACCCAATCCTGGATATAACCTCTTTATAACTCCTGAGTGAGTGAAGTGAAGATATGTCTTCAGGTCCTTATTGTTTTTAACTGAAAATTGGACTTTATCTAAAAGATCGCCAATCAATGGACAGGTTTGCTTCCCATTTATATTTCGACCTTTAAAATAATAATAAGTATTATATAAAACAAATTTGTTAAATGAGAACAGTTTTGATACCATAAGCGTCTTCATAAAAGTCTTCGATATCGTCCAAATACTCTAAAATCTTGAACTCTTCATCTCCAAGCGCTGCACACCAGGGAGACTCACCATAGATAGCGAACTCGAAATAACACGCTCTGATCACATATCTTAGTACTTTAGCGTCAATCAAATTATTTGATCGAAAACCTAATCTATAGTTAACTCTTTGAACAAGTTTTAGCATTAAATCACTTTGACGAAGATCTTTGACTAGTTTTGGTTTTTCGAGTACTACGCCTTGATGTAATAGCAGCTCTTCGCATGTGTCGTGAAAGTACAGAAACGGTCGTTCAGTCTTCAGTATTTGGCTTTCTTTCTCTAAATTTAATTAAAAATACAGAATTTGCTCATAAATAATGATCAAACAATTCAATTACCATTTCTCTCATTACGGTCTTTATCTTCTTTGTCGTCATCGCCCTCTTTAGAGCTAACTTCAGAGCTTTCTTCAGAGCTTTCTTCAGAACTATCTTCAGAGCTCTTTCTCTTATCTTTCTTTTTGTTGAGATTTTGATTTAATTTGATTTGTTGGAGAAAAGCGTCAGCCGTTTGTGCAGTCCTTACTTTAGTAGTGATTCCGACTTCAATCTTCGCTGTCTTAATGTTAAAAAGTGAGGGATATTTATCCATAAACTCTTTCGCTTAATTGAATTAAATGAAAAAACATTATGCGTTCACATATTGAATGCTAATTTTATTTTACTTACCAATAGCTTTAGTTTCTATAACTCCAGTCTCACTAATCCTATTATCATCGCTTTCATTCATTCTCAACTTCCACTCACGAATTGCCAGTAAGTCTTTTTCGCAGAGTTCAGTTAATCCTTGTTGAGCCGCACTAATGATACTTTCTTGCAGTTTAGGCAATACTTGAGACATCTTTACGATGTCTTCGCCATCAGGATATCGGATCGCATGACGACCGATAAAGTAAAACATTATTGGCTTACAATCTGGTATTTCATATTTAAAAGAGTCGTTTCGAAGTGATTGTCGGGCAATAGTGTATGTGGTTTTGGTTCCATAGAATCTCTTTGGGTTCGTATTTGGGTCTGAATAGCAAATCGATTTATCGCTCAATTTAATACACGTGCTATCAATGCAAAGTCCGAATAAGATTGTTAAACAACAAACGTTCACAAAATTAACCATTTTTAGAATTTTCACCTGTAATTAACAATACAATTATTAACACATAAATAGATAATTGTTTTCATAAACTATAACACAGACTAAGCAATAATCTTAAATATGTTACAAAATTAAACAAATACTTGAAATATTGAATTTACTATTAATTGTTAGTCAGATATGACCCGCCTTTTTAGTCTTAAGTGTTAAATATATAAAGCTATTGATCTATAGATTACATAAAATTTATCAAAATATGAATAAGTTTAAAGAGTAATCAGAGCAAAACAAAAAAGGTATGCAAAGCATATCATAATAGTGAACAACAATGTGTATCACTTCGGTAATGGTTCTTATCACTGCTCGCTATAAACCGATAATTTCCTTCCTCTCAAACAAAGAGGTTGTGCAACAATTTTCAACACAATTAGTCTCTTATCATACGATTTTACGATTGAAGTAAAAATAAACTCAAAATTTTTAAACATTTAATAAGACTCTAAATGAATCTTCAAATAATATCCTCTACAACTTCAAGAAAGCATGTTTTAGTCCGCGTTAAACAGTTGGTCAGAAATATTTTGCACTAATTTTTTTGGGAGAAGTTCTCAGACTTATAAAAATTTAATCCAAAAATTTAATTTTAATTAAGTCTAAGTCTCACAAATGAGGACAATAAAAGTTTGTCAACTAATACATCAAACATTTAAAACTTTGTAATCTTATAACTGAAAAATTTTCTAAAAAATTAGATTTTAAAGAGAACTTGAGATCACTTTTAATTACATAAAGTATTGAACAAAATAGACTTTTTATTTGAGTGCTTCACAACTGAATCACTAAAATAATGAAAAAACTTTGAGCACAGCTTTACTTTTCACTCAACAAACATATTATTAGTTTATATTTGAATAAACATTTGCCTGTATTTCAAAACTTACAAAAGTATAAAAATCTTTAGAAATTAATATTAAACGACAGACAGATAACCAAATAAATTATTGAAAGCTTTGACACAAAAAGTTTTATAACTGTAAAAATAAACTGAATTAAACAGCAGTTTTCAAAAGAATAGCACTTATACGGAAGTACAATATATGATAAATAGTGTTCATATCAATGCAGGTAAAGAACTAATGTATATTCAATTATATAGTCGTAAAAATATGATAAATGGGATGGGAATGGGATGGGAATGGAATGGACTATAAGTCAGTTTTAATTGAAGTGATGCTTAAAATGTCAATTGGGTTGGGATTAAGATTTGCAACACTTTTATGATTCATATAGCAATCAAAGTATTAAAATACACTTCAAAACCAAAATCTGTGATAAGATTTGATAACTTAGTCACCAATTTATCGGTTTATTAATGCTTTCCTTTCAATATATTATAACTTTTAAACTTTAGTCCAAATTATTTCCTATTAATATATAATTTAAAATACAATTAAAACTATTTTTTAAATAGTATTAAAATTAAAAAGTCATTACTTTTAAGGCTATGACAAACTTGAATCCAATGAATGATTGCGTGAATTGAATGAAATCTTAATAATAACGCTAATTATTAGACATTAGAAAATGTGTTCGAAATGTGACACTTTTTGAACGGATATCGCTTTCGTTGAATCACTTGAAGGCTTCACATAATATACGTATATCTCATTCCAATTCAATTGAATTTATATTTTTTAAAATCGTTTTTATCACTAAAATGCCATTCATTTCACTCAAAATCAATTCATTTCATTAATTATGTCATTAATTGTTTGAATTGAAAATATCTGAATTAGTGATCAAAATATGTAAATATTTGTTAATTATTTAGTTTCAATTCGTTTTAAAATTAAGTTTAAGACAAATAAAATTTTAATTAAAATGCAATAAAAAATAAACTAAAAAACACAAATACATGACATTAACTGTGTTTTATGTAATTTAATGTTAAGCAAAGAGATGGCGATCTCTTCTCCATTGCCATCACTTATATTAAATTTGTGTGCATTCAGAATATGTGTAAGCTATGAAAAAGTTGATCTCAGGTTCAAATAAATTGAATTCTTCAACAATTCTCAAAACTTTCTCAAACAATTAGTTATTTATTAGGAATATATAAAACTTTCTTAACATACACTTATTGAACCATTTGTTAAGTTAAATATTAAATGAATAATTTTTCAATGAAATTAAGTCAAAATTAAGGCATAGTTTGGTCACAAAAACTTTTGGTGAAAAGCTTTTATCAATGATTAGAAATAAAACTTTAAAACTTTTGTTTAAGGAGCCCATAAGTCTCAAACTTTTATCACATTTGATACTTAGCTTTGATAGAAATTCAAGGCTAGTCTTCGTTTTTCAAATTAATCCTTTTTTTAAGCCCTCGAGAGAATAAATGACCAGTTGTTAGCTTTAAATAAGTAGTGGCCAAACATGTTGACAATGTGTTGAAACCTGATTGGAATATTTGACTTTACCTGACAAACAAATAAGGATTCATTGGAAAAATAGACTCTAATTTATATTTAAATGTTTTAGCTTTAAAACTGATTTTATTTACATTTATTTCCAAAGTGTATAACGAGCTGACTCTTAGTACTCGTCTCTAAACATTTGCCAAATGAAAGATAAAATTTTACATTAATTGTTAGACTACTGTTAGCTCTTCGAGCCTTAACTTTTGAAGCAGTGATATATTTTTGTTATTAAACTTTATATATTGATAGTTATGTTTATAAATAAAATAATGCTTGAAAAGGAAAAATCGCCTAAAATTATGATTTATTGTGAATTATGTGGCTATAAATCAAATCGAAAAAGTAATTTTGATCGTCACATGAAATCAATGCACGAAGAGTGTCAACACGTATGTAACCATCGATTAATTTCATACTCAAATCACATTCAAACTCAACAAATAGAAAACTTTTTAAAAGCTTTAATCTTGAGTTTAACTCTTAAATATTCAATACTTACATATAGTTTTATTATTTCTAAAACTATTCACATGTCTTATAGTGTCTTTCTATACAATACTAGACTTAAATTACAATTAAATTTCAAGTATTTTATTACTTAAAATGTATACAGTATTTAAAATACCATTTTTTCTGTAAAGCCGTTTCAATGCTGTGGACAAGTGTTCATAAACAAAGCCTCACTCAAAAGCCATTGCAGAGAAAATCATAAGAATGGTTATCAATGCGATGAATGCGAGAAACAGTTCCCGAGGTATTTACTATATTATAAATTATTAGCATTTTATTTGAAAATTTGTTGATTCTTTCATTAAAAGCCTGTCATTCTCGTGATTAATGAAATATATGCTGGCATTACATTATCTTACAGTACATAAAACCCCAATTTTAGTCAATAAATACTTGAAATTACAAGTTAGCAGTACTTTCGATCATTCATTAATCACTAAAAGAATGTTATTAATTACAATATTAAAGTATATGTATAGCAGGTCTATAGATATAAATATATATCAGCACAATATGTGGATATTTATACTTTTTATTTATAGGAAAGCATTATTAAGAAGACACCAAACGGTTCATAATGGGATCAAAGAGTTTTCATGTCCAAAGTGTACGTATGAAACTAGTCATAAAAGTAATTTAGAGCGACATTGTTTACGAGTACACAATCTTATTGAAAATTTGAAGTCAAGTAAATCAAAGATGAGAAGCAGTTTCGAAACTTTGAATAATCAACATCATGACGATCAACAGTCTTCTCAAAGTTCGAGCACCTGCAGCCTCAACGAGACCGATGAGTTCAGTTCTTCGCAAGAAATAGTGTCATCTCAGGAGAGCTTATATCAAAAGTTTAAACCCATTTCTATAAAGGATGAAAAGGCAGACAATTCCTCTTATAAGCCAAAGCGAGAATCGAGAGGCAAAACAGAACTACTAAAGAATGGAAACCTAATGAAATCCAAGAGTATGAATGACATCAGTTTAAGAGGAGAAGAATTGAAAACTATGAATAAGAGACTTCGTCTATGTTTACGTCCATATAAATGCCTGATATGTTGGTTACTTTTTGAGTCACAACTCGAATATTTCGAACACCAGCTATTGTCAAACCATAAGGTTGGGGAAGATTCGGATGAGTTTGAAGTGTTCCGAGCGGCAGCCGTTTTAACTCAACTCAAACGATCTTCAAATGTCTTTACATTTTAAATTTTATTTATTTGTATTTATTTGTTTGTAAAAGTTATGTTCATTTAATTGTCTTTCATTCATAAAATTGTGTTCAACTCTATGTTTTACTTTATAAAACATTACTTTACTTTAATTCCTGCTTTACTTTACCAATAATTTTGTATTAAATATTTTAAAGTAAACTTATTCCAAATAAATATGTATCTCTTTTATATTTCTTTATACAGTAGACTCTCGTTATAGTGAAGTCGGATATAGTGAATCTCTCGCTATAGTGAACAGTTTTAGACTCAAAATTTGATTCACTATACCCGACAATGTTATAG
>JAQGAM010001073.1:0-10311 GCA_034697665.1 Nanhermannia comitalis
ATAGCAAATATGTGCTTAAAACAGATAAATAAACACAAAGTCAGAACTGAAACGAGATTTTTTGCTGTTTAGTCTACAATTTAAAGCGATCTATTTTTCCTGTATTAATGTAGTCTTCCCTTAGAAACGAAGACAACCTTAATATTTGAATAAAATGTAACTCTGAATAAAAAAAAGTACAATAGAATAGCAAAGTGATAGAAGTCATACCAAATTCCAATAAGTGAGAAACTTGTATCGCCATGCATAACTATATTCAGCTGGTATTTGTTTATTTGTGGAGTTATCAAAGGCCAGTTCGTTGTCATTTTCTTTATAATAGTAACCCCACGGGTATATAAATAGAAATATAAGTGTAAATCCATACACCGAGGCAGCCATCACATGAACACCAACTGAGGCACATCTCCAGAATAGCCACAAACGGGAATCCATTCGACAAAATTAGATGAACTGTACTATTAAAGTGTCTTTACTTTTAGTTTAAAGCCTCCAGTGCTTAAGATTAGATGCATATGACTTTCACTCACAGATATTCAAATCAAATTCTAAGTGACTGCTATGTATCAACATTTTTATTGCTACTGCACTATCAGACTGAAAGCTCGCGACTCACGATTCAGTTCGCTTGATTGCAGGCACTCGTAATAAAAATAAGTTTAGATAAACTTAACTTTACTTCAGTGAGTGTTGACTTCAACTGTATTCGTGTACTCAAACACCAGTTTGGACTCGAACTGAAAAATTTTTATACAGTATTATTATTTCCATGGAAATGAGCTTAATAGCTATCTCAACATTTTATGTCAATATAAATATAGATCAATGTCACTGAAGATTCATTTAATTGAAAGTTAATAATTAAGTTTTATCTATATTAAGGTTCAATAAAGTAATCAATTTTTTTCCTTTTTGTCTGGTTTGCAGCACTTTAGCAAAAATTTAATGTCTTTTCATATTTTATACTTAATATCATATCAGATCATGAGATTAACTTTTGAATGCCTCAAACTTGTATGACTGCTATAATTAATGCTTAGGTTTTGCTTAACTGGTAATGAAAATTTCATTTTTATTTAGTTTAGAATAATTATACCGTTTTTAGGCGTTATATTATATTTATTTTTAAATCATAACATGTTAGGCGTTTTGGGCTTTTATCAAAAATATTATTCAAATGGGAGTCAAGTATCGCTAAATTTAAATGATAAAAAAATTTTGCTAATTATATATTGAAAAGTTTATTAACTATTTTGTTGACTTTAATTTTGTAATTTTAACTCAAGTAATATTAATCAAGGTATCAGTAGATTTTATTTTTCTGTCATTAAATCCTATATTTATTGCAATACTTTAATGAATTTTGATTATTACTGTAATTAATGAATTCATTAATTGAATATTTTTATGATTTCTACTGTTGCCATAGATAAACAGCAAATGTTTGAAAGTAATGAGAATAATAATGATTTGTATTGTTATTACAGTTATTACTGCATGATTTACTCTGGATTTACTCATTATTGTAACAATTTTTTAAAATACTTTGAATGTTATTATAAATGTATGCAATATCTATTGCATAAAAGAATTATTCTAAGTATAGGCGGTGTAACAGTTATTAAATACACTCCTTATCACTCATATTAAAGTCTATGCAATATTCATGAGAACTTATTCTTAAGTTTAAGCTTAATAATGACTAATCTCGAGCCTGTCATCATTGAAATATAATTGGTTTGGTTTGAAATCTACATGTGCTGTATTAGAGAACAGAGCCTGACTTGAGCTTTAAAAGCATAACTGAAAACTGTGTGAATTGACTCGTAATGATTGACAATAATAATAAGTTATTTAAAGCGACCCTAACGTTATTTCCTGTATAAAACATTACTCTATGGCTATAGCTGTGAAATGATAGATAATTATACCAATTCGTAAATTCTCTTTGCAAAGTCACGCGGAAATAATAATTGGGACTTCTTTTCGGTCAAATAATGAATATATAGAAAGAGGTGCTATTGAAATATAAATATATCAATTTTAATTCAAATTGTGGTTATATTGTGTGCGAAAACAACGAACAGGAACTAAAGGGCTTTATTTTAGTCCCAATACTGACTTAAAAACGTATTCAATGCTTAAATGTATTATACATTGCCTTAAGGCTAGCGTTTGTTGTGCATGATTTGCATTAAGTCTTTATGTTCTGTTAATCTAATGTTTTTAAATGTCTTCAAATGTAAAAATTCAAGCACTTCATGATCAATGTCAAAAATTTATTATACAGTACTGTATAATATTTATTATATAAGGAGTAAAAATAAAGTTACTTTACTCCATAATTATCAGAATCATTTCTGATAATACAATAGAGTAGTATTACTGCTATTTTATAACTTATTACAAAAAATACATTTCGCTAAAAGAATTATTTTATGTTGTTTTATGAGTTAAACCTTTGTTGTGCAAAAGTAAAAGAGTTTAATTATTTGATTTTAAAATATTTTATGCTTGATTATAAAAATTTATGTGTTTTAATTATTTTAAAGATTCTTGTTTTAGAGTCATGAATAAAAACTAAAAATTATAAAACATTAGTGCACTTTACCAGCACTTCACAAGTCTGAATCAGTTATGTAACGCGTTATTGGCATCAAATGCTTTGCTTTAATTGAATTTGGGTTTTGCTCTTTTTTATTTCACATTCAATGTTATATAAAAATTGCAAAGTCATAGAGGTATTAGAAATCTGTTAGAAATTAGAATAATGACTATTTATTTATAACACATTTGATTAGTATTTTCTTCCCTGTTATTATTATTATACTCTACTTTTATATAACATTTATTTGGAATAAAAAGTGTGTAAACACAAAAACAGTACAAAAAATGTGTTTAATTGTGATTGTGGTGTCAATCAAAAGTTCAAAGTTCAAAGTTCTCTTTATTCCAGGCCTTTACAGACACGCTATAAATATAATTAAGCGGAATATTTACTCTGTTACTAATTATGCTTTAAAGTAAATAAAACTTTAAAATTTAGGTTTTATAGCCATCAAAATAAAACAAACACTAAATCAGTTTATTAAACATAATAACTTATCACAAGTGAATCTAATCATAAAACACGAATTTAATCTATTTTCAAAATCTAATGATAATTTGCCATTTGCTTCGAATAAGATTGGAATATAAATTACTCGCTTTCACGAAATTTTTTCTCAATTTTTGCAATGCATATAATTATAAAAACAATTATGTTCATGAAAATCCTAATTTGTTAGTATAATAAGCTGTATAATTAGCTTTTATCAAGTTTTTGAAAGTAATTTTCTTAAAAGGGCTGAACCATAGCGAAAATTTTTCATTAAGAATTATAAATTACTAAAATTCTAAAATTACTTTAACGATACGGTTAGAGAGGAAAATATCCCAATTTAGTGCATGTGTGGGACACATCTACTCATTAACATTCATCAGTTTCAGTAATTAATTGTAAAATCTATAAATCTATAAATAAGTTACATTTTCAATGTTTGTGATGAATATTAGTTTTTAAGTAAAATATTAAATAAGCTCAAAGAAAAATTATTAAAATTCAAAATTTTTAAAAAGATTTTTGCATCAGCTGTATTACTATACCTTTACTAAGATGAGGTGAAGCCCAGCAGTAGCTGAAACTTGTTGAACAAAATTATAACTTTATAACTACAAGTGTGTGAACTTCTGAAGAACTAATGAAAACAAATCGCAAGTGCAAACATCAGATTCAAAAATAAATATTTGTATCTGAAGGTGAAATCATTTTAAATTAAATACCAGTACAGGTATAATACTTGCATTGAATCTGCGATTAATGACATTGAAATCAAAGCTATTCTTGAGTATTGCCGTAACTAGGATTAGGTCTGACGTAGCTATAAATGTAAAATTTAGTAAATAAAGTATTTCTTACAACTTTCTGGTGCGGCGGTGCCCCTTGGCCCCACCGCTGGTTACAGCTCTGCTTATGAAATAAATAATTTTGTTACAAAACATTACTGGTTTCATATTATAAATCAAATGCAGTAAAACTCTGTTCTGTGTCGAGACTATAATTTAGAAAATTGAAATTCAAGTCTATTTTCTCGGTATAGTTTGCATTTTGAGCTATAGTTCAATTTGGAAATTGCATACAGATATTAGTTGAGTCCTGTAATAATAGTGTTCACTAAAGAAATGATTTATAACTGTCACATTCGCGTACATCAAAACTCATACATATTTAACGAACATTCTGTACTATTAATAATAAAATCCTTGTTTTTTATTATTCGTGTTAAAGCATTATCAAGTTCGACAAAAATAAAGACTTTTGCTTTTAATAGTAAGCTAAAGAAACTTTTATTAAAAATTTGATTTTCTTAAGTTAATCATGAGATTCAACACATTTGAATCACACTTGAATAGAGGGGGTCTTAAATTCGAATAAATTGTTTTTGCATTATTTCATGGCATTTGGCGCTTAGAAACAAAAAGTGAACACAAGCATGAATTTTAGTTTTATGCCTGATATGTATAACTTGTGTTGAGGACTTAGTGTTAAAGAAAGCGTAGCCTTCGGATCATGAAAACATGAAACCTCATCCTCACTTTTGAAAGAACGCTTCACTGACTCAGCCCTATCTATCAGATGAAGTCTAGCATAAAAGTAATGGAAGAAAGTGGCATTTCAGGCACTAAACATTTATGCATAAGGATTGACAAATTCTCATTTTTCATATTTAATTTTTTATGGATAATTGTTTTTGTGTTATATAAAGCCATGTTTCTCGCAAGAGAGTAGTCTAGCAGAATTAAATGCATGTTTTTTTATGGCAATCAGTGTTTTCAAACAATTACTTGACTCCCATTAACCTATTTTTTTTTGTTAAATAAATACTACACAAAAGACTCGTATTTTGATGTCTTCATATTTATTTTCTTTTGATTGAAATAAACCAAAGACTACTTTTCGATAATATAATATACTAAATATATTGTTTTCCCATTCATCGTAGTGTATATGTAATCGTCGAGTTTATACTACATATGAAGACCAATTGCTAAGAAATACACTAACGATAATTGCAATCAATGAAAATAAAAGCGCTCTATAAGTTTTCATTACAAGAAAGAGAAAAAAGCATTTCAGCAAAACATCACAATGTGTACACTTTCTTGCTGTGCCATTTGGTACTCTTGTCAGTTGAAAGCATGTGCTAATATTCACACAGTTGTGAAATTCTATCTTTAAATATACGGAACCAGCAAATATGGAAATATGGAGTGAATATTATTTATTACTAATTCTTTTTATGCTAACAAAAGCCAAAACTAACATTAAAAGCATTCAAATATTTTAGATTTATATTAATAAAGACACCACAAAATAAAACAGACTTATTATTCATACAGAGCTTTCATTGTATCGAATTGGTTTGAGTTATAAAAAGGAAGATAATTATGCATTTATTTGTATTCAAAAAGCTAACTGAGGAGTAGAATCTGTATGCGAATCACTCAACCCATATCATTTTTGTTCCGCTTATATGCAAATCAATTGATTTATTATTAATTAAAATTAAAATACTTTTCTTCTCAATATGTTAAATGAGTCAAAGTATTCATTTTATGGATCTGAAGCAATTAAATTTTTATTAAAAGAAATATCGCATTATTGGCAATTTTGAGTTTACTTTCTATTTGTTGCACTGCACAAGTGGAAACACATTAGTTTTGATCAGTTTTATTGATTTAAGGCTTCGTTACTGCAAAGTTCCAGTCAACGATTCCTATTTTTAATGTGAATGAATGTGTAATTAAGATATTCGATTATTTAATATTATATTTTGCATTTAATAATAAGCTCATATTAAAATTTTTTTGAATGCATCCGTTCTATAAGTAATAAAGCTGACCCAGAATTATATAACTCGCATTGTATTCTAATGAGTGAGGTTTGCATTAAAAGGGTGAATACGGAATTATCAGGATCGTTTGTTTCCCGATACCCCACTCCAAGTGTGATATATCGATTTTATACCTCAATTAACCATTTTTTAAAATCTGAACAGCGTATCGCTCAATCTAATTAAACTAAATCTAAGTTTTTAACTACAAATAACCTGCAAATAACATTAGTTTGATTGTCACGTCCACAAGAAAATTATTTTTTTTTTATTATACAACAATGAACAGTAATAGAGTAATACAGTATAGAAATTCGAAAAAATCCAACAATGACCTCGCACAGATCAACAGACAGGCAGGATGACAAAACTATACTCTTTTGTTATACAATGCGAGTTAATAATGTCATTTATAGTTGTAATGTATGGTATTGTATTGTAATGTATATAATGTAAAAACTAAACTAAAATGCACCGTAGAATTATGTGAGTCTGTAAAATCACTAATGGATTTTTTGTAATTTTAATTTTTTATAAATAATTCATTTTAAATCAAATTACATTGAGAGCGAAATTATGTATCAAAATTAAAATATTAAATTAGTAAGAAATAGACTTATGGTTTACAATATAATAATGAAACAGTTAAATGAAGAAGTTTTGAAACAAAAAAAATTTATACCGGTACAGTTATAACTTAATAATAATTACTCATACTATTAAAATTCTTATTACTTTAAAACTTGAAGTGTAACGACTCATATACACAAAATATGATTTATTTTTTCTAATAATCGAAATTATAACAATTACAAGAAGCCAAGAATGGCAACGGGTAACGCAATTTTCAGGAGAAAAGCCCAATACATTATTTTGTTGAGATAGACTTTTAGGGTCCACATATAGCATACAGTATTAGACTCTCTAAGTTTAGGCTATATATCCAATAAGTGAATGCTTCTGTTTGTAATATTGGTTTATATGGCGATGAATATGGAAAAAAGCCTCAGTTCATACCACCTTTTATAAAGCAAGTTAACTGCATTATCGTTTATATAGTTCTCAACTCATTGTCACAAAACTTTTATCAATTGATAAAATCACAAAAACCTATTATTAAGTGTCAGACTTTTTATTACTCTATGTTTACGATGATTAAACCATTGATAAATCCATTACTCATTGAAATATTAACTCTTAATAATGAGTATTTTGTAGTTTTATTAATAGATAACAGTTTGAAAATCAATAAAAGTTTTGTGACAATGAGTTTAGAACTATATCAATGATAACACAGTTAACTTGCTTTATAAAAGGGGATATAAACAAAGGCTTTTTTCCATATTCATTGCCATATGCAGTACATAATACAAGTGTGTGCTGCACAATAGCATGTTTGTTATTTTAACAGATAATTACTTTTTATGTACTTTTTTGCTCTTTTCAACTTAATTACATGTTATGTCACATATTTTAAAATCATGTAATAATTGAAAACTACTTATTTTTGTCATTCGTATTCTGTATTGGTATAAGGTCTCAAAATAAAATATGAGTTTAAATTTGGTCATAAACCATTCTTCAGAGCTTTAATGTCTAGCAATTCCCTGTAACTAATGTTTACAGCTATAGGTGTTTAGAAAATGATATTGACTTTTAATAGTCTTTTCATGACTTAGAAATATTAAAACTAGACTTAATTTATTCAAATATTATTCTTTTGGGGTTTTTATAATGATATTTGTTTGTAATCATTGATTAGCTTTTTTATTACAAGTGATTATACCAAAGTAAGTAATTATTGATGCGTATATTTTGTTAAATGAGAGTTATTAATAATGCTCAAACATATAAAATCAATGAAACAAACTTTGAATGCCAATGAATTAAAGCAAATTATACTGGTTTTTCAATTTTGTAAACTAATGAGTCGTAGTGTTTTAGACGCTTCTCTCCCTGCATAGCACTGAATGTTTAAAACAAAGACATTTTATAAGGGTATTACTTTTGAACCATAGCAAAGGGTAAAATGTCTTTGTTTCGAACATTCAGTGCTTTGCAGGAAGAAAAGCGTTTAAAACACTACAACGTTTCGTTTACAAGGTTTACATAATATGCAATTATAGAATGCATTTTCAATTAAACCTAAAAATGATTTGAAAATTTATTTGAGAGCTACAGAACTGAATAAATTTTAATGATAAAATTAAATTAACTAATTCAATTGAAATCTATTAAACTGAAAACAATTGACACTATTTATAGAATAAATTATTAGTGGAATAGAAGAGAAATTGCGAATTTGCATAAACAAATTAAGATGAATTATACCAAAAGCATTGTAAACATGGCCTCATTGGTATATTCTTTATATATTATATATAGTTCGTCAAAATAATAAGCTTTTCACGGTTTTGTTCAAACGAATAACTAATACACTATTTCAATAAAGAATTTTTTGCTTATTTATAAGATAAACTTAATTATTAGTACAATTGAGTTCATATTTGCTTATCGTGTCACCAGTGACATAAGTTTTTAGTAAACATAACATTTGAAAATCGCTAAACGCTTTTGCCAATAGTTAGTTATATATTTTTTCAGAAAGTTTTGGTGATTCGTCTTTAACGGCCTTTAAGTGCAACGTTTTTACTCTAAAAGCTTTTGCAGTTTATTGGAAGTAAAAATGCATAAACTTTAGAGTGGGTTAGAGATGGATAACATAGCAAAATAAAATAAACGTGACAACACTTTTAGAGAGCATAAATCACTTGCTTTTCAAGTTTATTCTTCACATTTGAATTTTAATGTTAAATAATAATAATAATCAGTTAAGTTTATAGAAAATGTATTGAATTTGTTTTTCAATTAATAGGATGAATGAGCACTTAAGCTAAAGGTTTATCACTTCATTCTTTGATTACTTTTATGAAAAGAAAATCCTCTTATCATTATATTCGACTTAAATAACATTCAATCTCAACACAATGTAGTGACTGTTATAACATAAAATCCGGCTCAAAATTGACTTTCAATTAAATTGAGATAATCTTAAAAATTAATTTTAATCTATTTATTGGTATGAAATTTATGCTCTAAACTAACTTTGTATTTATATATAGGACTAACAGCTATTTATCTTAAAGAAAAATATGAAGAAATTATTCTTTAGAAGAGAACAGGAAAATGAATTAGATTTTATTCTTTGTCACGAAATCAAACTTTAGTCATATGTTTATAATGTTTTTTTCAATCAAAAATTTATACTTTAATATAAAATACAATCGTTACAGAAGTTTAGCAGCTATTTGTAGAAGTATATTGTAAAGTGATATACGCTGTACTCCATATCAGTGATGGAAAAAATCTCAATATCAAAAGTTGGAGGGCGAGGGCGAGCTCGAGCACCAAGAGTTTGCTGAACATTAAATCAGCAAATTTTAAGCTTTAGAAAGTATATGTTTTATAAGCGAATCTTACACTACATTTTATTATTGAATACTAATTCTATTACATAACATATTAAAACATCAAATAATTAAACATTAATGCATTACATTCATAGCGAAATCTTTATATAATCAATAAAATTTTGAACCATGAAAAAGCATTCTTAGAAATAATTATTTTGCGCACTGAGCTCTATCGTTGCCCATCACTGTTCTGCTACAATTTTTATTCAATATTTTTATAGAATATAAAATTCAAATAATAATATGAAGTCTGAAAAAAATATTTTATATTAAGCTAAAAGATCAAAAAGATCAGTAACGATACTAAAAATGAAAACGAGTCACAGAATATTCGACACATTGATTTACATAATGTTCAATACTATCAATAGATAGTAAATAGTAGTCCAATATTTGAAATACAGTCTAATAATTTATGAGATTATATAAATACATGAAAATAACTACTGATATAATTTTCTTATTCTTTTGAAACGATCACATTTTAACTTAACTAGGAATGGACTTATTTTTAGTGAGAAAGTTGATTAAAGCAATACTAAGTGCCAGTCATTCTGTTTTTGGTTTTTATAACATATTTAGTACATCTAATTTGAAGTTTCTGTCTCAGTAAATAAGATGAGTTCTTTTCTTGTCAGTTGTGTATAAACCGCATACCAGTAAATAAATAAATGTGAGAAATGGTATAAAGATGTAAGAGAAGAGACTATTTGGGACATAAAAGACAGGACTTATTATAAGGACATACAATTCATTGTAGAGCTCAAAAGAAAGTTTGATGAGAATAGTGAAGCGCTAGACTTGGCTAATAGGCCCATAAAAGAGAATCTCATTTCGCTGAGCTTTCAATGAAATGGAAATACCACTACAATTGCAGTTCACTCTATTATGGACTACACTATAGC
>JAQGAM010001074.1:0-10307 GCA_034697665.1 Nanhermannia comitalis
AAACAGGAATTATTTATTAGCTTTCTTTTCGCTCATTTCTCTAATAATCTCGACTCGAATTAAATCTCGTTTTAAGTCAGTTCAGGGAATAAATTAAATTAATTAAGAAATGTGTTTAAAATCTCACGATTTACTTCTAGAGGTCCTGCGGGCGGTCATAGACCCCCTCTGCCACCCACCGCTCGGTGGCAGCCATACTAATAAAGAAGATGATTGCGAACTCATTTAATAGAAATTGCAGTACGAGATGATCATCACTTTGAATCAATCATAACGTTTCGGAATCCCTTTTAATATATATCGAAACTTAAGTTTAAGAGCAATTATATAAATACTATAAATAGTTTGTGAAGTTGATTAATATTGATATTTGCGAATCAAATTAATTTCCGTTATTAGTTTATCAAATAGTATCGCATTATATTTCGGTTCTTTCTATTTCTTGTCAATTGTAATTAACTGTAAGTCTATGCAAAACAAAATATTTATATCAATTTCATTTCCTAATGATATCAATTTTTAATATTAAAAATTAAGTCATTTTCGCGTAATATTTGAAATGTAACTTAATTTAATAGTTGAGTTAAACCCTTATAAACTAAATAAAATATCGTATTTCTAATCATTGTAACGAATCTTTTTATAATAAATATTATATTTTAATCCGCTTTATTAGCTTTTCTGTAAAATAAATTCTCTGAGAATTTTCGAAAATTTAAATAAATACACTTTCTTTTGGAAATCAAAAATTATATTTAATAATTTGACTCAAATAAACGTAAGTTTATTTTTTATAAATTTAATTAAACTTAATATAATTCTCTGATTCAAATGTAAATTTAAAAGCTTCAAAAAAGTCGATTATTATGTTTTTGTTTCTAATATTATTGAAATTTATGTTCATATTTAGAAAACTTTTGACAATTATATAATCAATTGAAAGCCCATATACCCAAAGGATCTCTTAATAGTTTTCAATTTAATATTTAATCAAATTCCTGATATAATCAAATATTTTGAAATATCAATAAACAAACATAGATTAGATGGGACTCAAACACCTCTGATGGCTGTACTGATGGCATGACTGTTGCGGTGAGTCTTTAACTATTTATAACAAAATATTTTTTAAACTAATTGGTGACAAACTTTCAAAACAGCTATTTTTGAGAAATGTTTAGTTAACGCGATTCACAGCAATACTGTATGTAATCATTAATTAGAGCTAAAACTGTTATTGATTTAAAGATACTGTAACTCAATGATTAAAATTAAACGTCGGCTTCAAGATAGGGGTTTGCCTGTGTGTACGCACCCACCAGTTTTTGTCAAAAGGGGTGTAGGCTGTGTGTACACCCCTTCGATTTTGAGAATTTGAAAAAGTATGCCTTTGCTGTCCCGTTGATTTTTTTTCAAGTTTTAAAAAAACTAAAATAATTGATTTTTAATGTTGTTTTTCGAAAACAATGTATTAAAATTTGACGCGAAAACGTTTCTCTTAAAATAAATTATTTAATGAAACCTGTGAGTTAACCCATCTCTTGCGGAAAAAGCTTTAAATTTTTTTGTAAAGATTATTTTTTTAAAATTATTGGCGCGAAATTGATTTTTCAGAAAAAATCGTCTAAGTAACCCGTTGAGTTTTGACTAAGGTTGCTCTTTTACTCGTAAAATAATCATGAGTGTAAAATTACGCGTAATTTTCGTAAATAAGTGTAAATACGAAAATTTTTGTTTTCTAAAATGTTTATATTTAAACATCAATTAATTCAATATCACTATCATTAACACTATCAAAATCACGAGAATAATTGTCATCATTATATATTTGACTCGAATTTTTTTACGTTTATAAGCCTGTATGTTAAAAATTCTCGTTCTAGTGAAGGAAATGTCTAATATTATTGTGACAGTGTTTACTAATTGAGCATAGATTTAGATAAATATACTAAAAGGTTTTTTTAATTTGACAATTTTTGTTTAATAGCACATGTAAATTAAATTTTTTAACTTTCTTATTGAATAAAACAGCTTAGCTTATAGATAGCGCTACAAATATTTTACATTTGAACGTAATTTAATATCATTAGCTGTAAAATTACATGAAATTTACAGGTGTAAAATAGGTGTAATTACACTTGGAACATCCTTAGTTTTGATCCAACCCTTGATTTTGAGCTTGGCTGACTTTGCACCCTCACTCTCGAAATTTTGGAAACCCCTTTGAATATGACTAAAATTGTAATTTTTCAAAAGCTTTTAAAATATTTGTTTTGATATATAAACACCAATTTAAACTTTCTTTTAATAAGTTAACAAATTGGTGTTCATGTGCTTTTTCTAAAAATTGCATCAGAAAACTGGTGAGTTTTTGACACCCTTTGAAATTTAGAGAAATCTCAAACGCATCCATCATTATCAGGAATGAAACTTTGTAGGAATGTTGCAAGTGGTAGAGCTTGGGTTGTGGACAGCGGCACAGCTTAGGACACTTTAAATAATACTTTAATAAATGAAACACTTTTTGAATTGTAGTGAATCTTTATTAATTAATAATATAAGGCACATAATGTCCACTATCGAGCACTACATTATAGACTGCTGTTTTTTATGTGAAAATATGGGCTCATATGGGTTAGGAATGGGTTATGAGTGTTCTGATTATGAGTACAGTTATTAGTTATGAACTTTAGATACTTATAACTAATGTTCGACAAGGCTCGGTGGCGAGTCTGAGCTTGCAAAATGACAAGAACTGAGCCTCTGAGCTAAGCCTGACACCCTTGATTTTAAGCCTCGAGCCTCACCTTGTATTGAAATTATAATTTTATTCAAAATATTCAATTTTATTGAACAAAGTTAAATGTTTTACAATATTTATGGATTGAAATATCTGAGCATAGATTCAAAACACATTAAAGCTTGAATTTAATTATTTGATAGTCTATTATGTTTCTTATTTATATCATGAAATAACTTAAAAAACTCTTATATTTTCTTCCATATAAAGTTTTTAGGCCTATAGGCTCAGTCAGTGTGAGCCTCAACTAAAACGTAAGCTTGAGCCTGACTGAAAATCCTGAGCGTTGAGCAGAGCCTCGAGCTGAGCCCGAGCCTGTCGATCACTGCTTACAACCCTCTAAGCTGTAACAGCTTTATGACTTAGGTTTTACTTGAGATTATAAACCTATGACTGCTTTTAGAATTTAAAATTAATTTTCGAACTTTTTCAAAGTGACTCAATAATGTACAAAAAGTAGAGTTACTTGAAAAACAGTGCTTTCTATTGTAGATCCACCCGTTTTAATAAATATAGAATTTAATACGAGTCCGAATCACATCAAAATAGGTAATTGATGCTTAAAATTACATTTTTAAGAGTTAGAGACAGGTCAGTACCAAGCTATTGGTCAATCCAAGCATTGCTAAGCATTTAATTTATGAATATTTATTTTTTGCTGTGTCTTCTCCAACCAAAAATTTTTGTTACGACACTTGTTAAAGACTATTTTGCCTATAAATCACTTTTGGCTATTTCATGCTATTTATTGTTTTTTAGAGGTTTATTTAGAAAAAGGTAGCAATTTTTGTTACCGCTTATGGGTTTTCATGTATTTTCAATAAATTAGTCAAATATACGAAGTCTTTTTTTAAAAAAAATAATTAATTTATAAAATAAGTCCTGAGATAAGTGTTCTCGTGATAAGTATAAAAAGAAGCATTTGATATGTTAAAAATGATTTTTGTCTTTCTACTTAAACAGATTGACTACATTTTGAATACTGGCTCATCTTTCTCTAATTAATTAAAAACATTTTTTTTAGCTCAGCTTATTTTTCATGAAAGATTTATTTTCTTAAAATGCAGAGAAAATCACTCAAACAATGTTATTATTAAATGTTTATAAAGTTTTTATTTGTAAAAACATTATAATATATTTTAAAAACATTGATGAATATTAGTGTTTTAAATCACTTTTGAATTTAAAAAATAAATAACATATAGAATAAAACACTCCTATAATTGTTAGTCATTGATATACTTTGAATGCATTTCCGCGTTATTGCAATGTAGTTACAAATCTGATGTTCTCTCTTGAGATTCAATTTTGGCACTAATGAGCTTTTAGTTTCTCCTCAAAAATCCTTATCAGTTCTAAATTTAAAATTTAATATATTTTATATAATATTTTAAGTTTTGGATTTATTTAAATAAAATCTTTTTTTCTAGAATAAAAGGCAAAATGTTTTCTTAAAATTTTTTATTATAAATCGTGTTTTAAGTGTTAGAATATGAAGTAATTTATTATTTGATTTGCATGTTTGAGATGCCCTTAATTTTGAAAAAACCAACTAAAATAAAATTTTCTATTTTTAACTTTTTTAGTTGTGTTTTAACGAAGTTTACTCTTAAAAAGTAAAGATATGCAAAACGTTTTGTAAGAAGCGCCGCATATTTGGCTTTTTCTCCAATGAGAGCAAAGCGTTTTGGTGTAACTTTTTTCTAATAGTATCTGACACTAAATAATAAATCATTTTTCAGAGTTTCCAACAATAGTAACAGTTTTGGCTGAAGTCTCTCTTAGATGTATTTGTGCTTCATTCTATTCAGTAGAAGCAGAAAAGAGTGATAAAACTTTTTTTACGAAACAATTTTCATTTTCTTGTTTCATAGAACTATAATTTGGGTCAAACTGTTATCACTTTATTAAACATTCACTCATCAAAAGTGATTTAACTCTCTAATTATTCGAGAGTATGTCTTCTTCTTCTTCAAAAGTAAGTTTTTTATATACATTGAAAATATTTTTGTTCAATTGAATCCTGAGTTTTAATTGTTTTAATTGATTTATTGATTTAGTTGACAAAGATATACGTCGGGAATATTCCTGAGACGTGTAAAGTCGAAGAATTGAAAGCTTTGTTCCACAAATTCGGTCGCATAGAAGAGTGCGATATCGTCAAGAATTTCGCTTTTGTTGTAAGAAATACTAAACTTAATTGATTGTCATTTTTTAATTATTGCAATTCTTCTTATCTATTGATAGCATATGGCATCAGATGACGAAACAAAGATTGCAATCCAATCATTAAATGGAATCGAATTCATGGGCACTAAAATTTCAGTGGAAGCGAGTTATAGCAAAGTCAGACCTAAGCCTGGTATACATTCCTTCCCTTTAATCGATTCTAATTTTTTTTTCAAATCAAAATATTTAAATTCTAAATAATTTCAAAATATATTTTTGTGTTAATCGACTAATGGATAACATTTGAAATGTTTGTCTTTTATTGTTTTTGCTCTTAATGAGTGTAATGATGAAAATGTTTATTGAAATCATTTCAAGGAATGGGTGGAAAGGGTCAGTGCTATCGATGTGGCAAAAGTGGTCACTGGTCTAAAGAGTGTCCACGAAATTCTTATGATCGCGGCCGTGGATTAACACGACATTATACCGATCGATACAATGGTTTCGGTCCTATTCGTTATCATTCAACAGATCGTTACGAACCTTATGTCAGGCCTTATGCCAGACCTTATATCGATGCCTATGACAGCAGACCATATATAGACCCCTATGAAAGAAGACTTTCTTCACCACATGATTTTTATCGAAGACCATTACCACCGCCTTATGATGACTACATATATGAGCGTAGGATTCGTGACAGGTATTCAACATCAATGCCATTCTATGATCTCAATTACTATATCTAGTATTTAACTGTTTAGATATAGTCATTATTACGAGGATCGACCGTATTCTTAGTGAGTATTAATTTTTGGAATTATTTTTAGTCATTTTAATTATAAAGCTTTAAATAAAGCAATGAATTCGACACCAAACAGATATTATATTCCATTCGCTATACTGTAGTTATTCCTCTTCGCATTCGCGCCGTCGGGAGGCTATATATTAAATAATTATCGTGTGAAACATCGCGTTCAAAAACTGTCCAAACGGAAAGTTTGAGTCGCGCTATTCGGTGATTAAGTATTTCATCAATTGTTTAATATTCTGATTCGAAGATCTTTTTTAATTATAAAACTTTAATCATTACTACTAAATACAGGATTTTAATCGTGAAACTTGTCATTTATATTCTTGTAAAATCAATTAATTTCAACTTAATATAACTTAATATATTTATAGCTACTAAAAGTGTTCTGTAAGAGCCGATACATTAAAATGAGTTTTTCATTACTGATATTAATGCGAGCTTTGCTTTAAATCCAGAGCAGAGGTAAACATTTGGATTTTGATTCTTTTGTGTTAAAATTTTGTGATAGGAATAAATGCTAAGAAGAGTTCATCTTTTTATATATTATCAGAAAAAAATACAAAAAAATATATAATACGCAGCTTTCAAAGTAAGCTTTCATTTCAAAGTATCGGACCTTTCAGTACAAGCTGTTAACTAAATATTAATATCTGTTAAATTATATTTAAAACAAATCAACAGTTTTTTAGTTATTAATATTATTTATTTGAGATCAAATCGCAATTTAGTGTATTTTTTTTATATTGAAATGAAAATAAACGTGTTTTACCTCTATATCACTTTGAATTATTTGTTAAGAAGTATTTATTCAGTAAATATGAATAAATCCAAAACTCAAAACCATTCAATGAGTTAAATACTGTATATATTAGTTATTAATGCACTGTATAACTAAAACGGTTCTTTTGATATCTAATTTTGATTTATTTTATATATTTAGCCAAAATGTGATTCATCGTTATTCAAGAAGTTTGTCTCTTTAGAAGTTTGATTTGGAAACGTTTCGGTTTAAAACTTCTGTTATTTTTTATTACTATTGTTTAATACCTTTTCTATATTTTGTGAAAATACGTTTTTATACAATTATTCAAATGTTTAAACTACTCATTAAACTATTAAACTTCTAAACAAATAACAAGTCATAATGTTTACAAAGAAATGAATGTACTTTTTGTTACATATCTTTCAAGCGTTACAATTGATTACCAAAAATGTTTTATTTCCTTTAGGAGAGAGGCAGACAATCGGCAATTGTTTTTCTATAAATATTGACTCCTAATAGTCAAATATATTCTGGTTCTCTCTCAATATCTTTCTTTTTTGACACCAAGATCTGCGATGGCGTGACAGACACTCTTCACTACTTTGTGGTTCATATGTATTGATCGCCTTTGCGTTCCCGACAGACTTGTATAGCACTGGCATAGCATTGCTTCCAGTGCTCGACGCAATCGACGCAATGTTTTCTTGATTTTGCATTTGCACCAAAACAAGGATGGCTTTGAGTGTCACTACTGTTTGGTCTTTTCATATCATATCCATTAGTGTGGAGACGATTTCTGCTTAAATTGATTCACGTATAGCATCACTATTTCACTATTTATTAGAACCAAATTTGTTATAAGTTTTGCATTTGCTTTACCTGTCTCTGCATTGAGACTGTTCTACAAATGCTTTTTCGCAACATTTCTAAAGCTTAAAGTCTGTTCTCTATCTGTTTGACAAGAATGTGATTCACATCTCTTCTCTAATAATGACTTATTCTAAACAACACTACCCTATGAGCTGCCTATGAGGTAAGGCTTAAGAAACAACATTTCATTTCCATTAACTATTACTCCTTTAATATTGTGTTCCATTGTATTCGTTATAATATTGTTCTAATACTCAAAATATAAACTATTTCTCAAATTATTTAACATTTTATGAAACAAAATATTAATTGAACTCAAACTCTAAATAATTAGAGATTTTGAAGACAAGAACTTATTCCCAATTTATTGACTGATAAGTTATACCACTATTTTGTGTAAATATTGCTTTTAATGGTTTTATCATTTTTTCGATTGAAACAAATATCGCAAACATTATGAATCGATTTCTATATTCTATGTCTATATTTAATTGATTATTCAGTTTTCTATTTGTTTGACGTTTTATGGCTTTAACTGCAGAACATATCAAACAATTGAATGCAATTGAGTTGAGTTTCTTAAGTTTAGTTAATTTTAAGATGTCTTAAAATACGTTATTTTCTATTTGTTTTATTGTTTTGAATATAAAATATATCAAATTCGCAGTAATTGTTCGCTAATATATTGATTGTAATTACTTTTAATTATTTGGATGTTATAATAAAATTGAATTATAATGAGATGTGATCTTTCGTGACTATACATATCCTACATATCAATTAAATAATTAATTCAAAATTTATTTCCTTATTATAATTGAATTTCAATAATATATTAACTTTTTAGGTTTAAATCATTTTTACTTCAATTTTTGTATCTTTTTTAATGAAAAATTCATTTAAAATTTTTAAATTTATTAAATATTTATTCAAATGATTATTTAAATGCCAGTAAAAGCTTAAAAAGTATTGATTTACTTAAATAACTACTTTCGTAATAGGCAGTGATGAGCAGTGCTCGAGCATTTTGTGCTCGGTGGCGGGCACGAGCACCTATTAGTAAATTTACATACAATGTCATATTATGAATACAATATAAATATTTTTTAAATATAAACGTTAATTCATATCTAAAGTATGTGTTTGAATTGCATTCCATTAGTGCATAGATATGCCAAAACTACAGCCCGCTTAACAAAATATTTAGCCTTAGATAAAATATATTTATGTTAGCTAAGGACATGGAATTCATTTTTAATTAAATTAGTAGAGAATGTAGAAACTATTAATAAATGTAAAACAATAAATCAAATTTATCAGTTGGTTTAGAGTAGGAATTTTGTTTATTTTTTAAAAGCTCCACTGCTCACATTGTTGTGCTCACGTTTGGTGTCTTTAATGAACACGAAAGTTTTCATATATGCCGAGGGTTAGCGAGAAAATATAGCGCCTATATTCCTAAGAGCCCGAGCGTTAGTTTCGAGCGCGCACATCACTTTATTGTTGACCCTCGAGATGCATGCTATAGCTTAATCAGGCCCTTCAGCCAAAAGAGTTTGGGAGACTATGCATTAGTGAGTATCGTATTTAGCAAATGAATATACAAATAAAATTACAGCTTAAATAAAATAAATAAATTTTGCGTTAAAAGAGCCTCTAAACTAACCAAAGCTGACTTGAACACCTCCAAAAAGTGAGCACCAACTTTTGCTCGAGCACAAGCAAATCCTCGCTTAAGCTCATCGCTGGTAATAGGGATTATTTGATGGAATTTATATATGACTAAAAGTACTGAAAAATGGATTTGATGCTACGCTTTGTTTATTTTAAGGGATATCGAGAGTTTCAGTTAAATGTATTGAAAGAATGCATCGTATTATGAATATTATGATGGCTTTTCTTGTGAGACTTGCATTGTATTTTGTCATATACTTTATACAGCCATTCAATGAAATTGAAGCGGTATTTTATTCAATGATTTATGCTGTTGGGCACCAGTTGGGCATCACTCAAATTAATAAAATCAATGTTAAAGATATAACCTTATACTATAGTATAATTAACTCTTCTATGTCTGCATTACTGACTGTCTAATACCATAAAGAATCGCCAGAGAATTACTTAAAACCCTTAATAACCATAACAAAAACCAAATTTATGTTAAAAATGAGTAAAAATTGTTGATATATTCAAAATGATTTTCTTGATTAAAAGCATTTGACTCCAGACAACTTTTAAAGCTTAACATATACTAACATTTTGATTACATGAAAAGTAGTCTTATTTTCTCTTTAAGTTAGTGATAAGAGTGTGTTAAAGTTTTAAACATCATTTTTGAGGCAATCTCTGCTCAGATCCGATAGAGGTTTACTCAACTGCAGTATAGCAGTATAGAAAAAAATGCAGAACTGCTTTTCATTTCTCTCTAAGCTTTTAAGCATAAAAATTTCGATCGAAATTCTTATATTTTATCCGATTCTTTAATACTTTTTCTGTCGTATTTTATTTCTCGAAAAGCATTTTCAACTTTCATTTTTGGAGTAAAAGAGCGAAATATCATGCCTTTAGTATAAACTTACTGTATAATAATGTCTCAATATATTATGAATGACCTGATTCTTATACACTCAAGTATTTCATTTTAAAAGTATGCGTTCCTAAAAGTGAGTGGCATTCCTATCAAAAATTGTTCTCATTTGCTTTGCTAATACATCTCACTTGTGATGGATTTGAGGGTTCTTTAAAACTGCCAAAATTCATGTCTATTTATTACATGAATTTATTACATTATTTGAAGTGGTATTTAAAAGCGAGTGACAAAACTCTTTGATTCACTCACTTATTGTAAATTTGCACAAACAAATCATTTTGTTCGTCACTGTCTTATAGAT
>JAQGAM010001075.1:0-10306 GCA_034697665.1 Nanhermannia comitalis
CAGTGAAAATATGTATTTAAGAATTTCAAAATATGTATGTATTTATGCACTTAAAATATTGAAAATATGCAAAAAAATGTTCTATAGATTAGGTTCAAATTAAAATCATATACTATTCTTATTAAAAGCTATAGGATATGCCCAATTAAAATTATAAGATGTTACAAATGTCATTTTTAGATTATCAAATCGATAGATTCTACTATTATTAGCTAATAAATGATTGTATCTAGAGAAAGTTAGCTCAACATCACAAGAAGATATAGGTGAAAACCCCAAATTTATAACTTATTTAACTGTTAATTTTACATCTAATAAGGGAACTATTCCATCGTTTTGTCACCGATTTGAAAAATATCTTTTGTACATAAATGACATGCCATACCCTAACTAAAAGTCCATATAAAAAATTCAAACCTGCATTAGCGTCATGGATATCACATCTTAAAAATCATATTTCCTATTGAAAAGCATTGAATTCAATTTATATTAAAATTTACATAAGAATTGATATATAAAACACATATTTAACTTTTAACAATTTTGTGTAAAAGAAATCAAATTTGAAAAAATTATAGTTGATTTGGTGCAAAATTCGAAAATGAAAATATAAATTGACTCAAATAAATACTTTTCGTGTTCAATTATTTCATTTACTATAGTAATTATATTCTATTTTTAAATGGATAAAAATTCAATGCTTTTCAATGGGAAATATGATTTTTAAAATGTCATATCTATGTCGCTAATGCAGGTTTGCATTTTTTATATGGACTTTTAGTTAGGGTATGGCACGTCAGTTATGCACAAAAGATATTTTTCAAATCGGTGACAAAACGATGGAATAGTTTCACAGAAAGGTAAGAGTTTGGGTCAGTTTTCTCTATTAGTATATAAAATTGCAATGCTTTTTAGGAAAATCAGGGAAAATATGCACTAAAAAGGGAATAGCCTTAAATATGTATATAAAATAAAAAAAAACCTTCAAAATATGCATTTTTATGCATTATTAACGCATATTCGTTTGATTCGTTCTTATGTAATTCGTACACATTTATTAATTTGCATAATATTTAAAGCCATACAGTATGAGGAACAATAAGCCATAAATACATGGACATCACTGCCTTAGTGATAAGCCCTGAAAAACAGTTTATCCTGAAGGAGAGGACGTGTTAAAGAGTTGAACAGAAAATTACTTATAGAAGTACTCAAATGCATGCACTCAATGCTTGAAAATGAATGTGAAAAACTTGCTTTTGTTGACTGAATTCAATTTAAACATATCTTTTGTTACTTTTAATAAATAATTATTTTACGAATATTCACGGTTAATATAAATTACTATAAATCAGTTGTTAATTATTATATCATTTCATGAGCTGAAACAATTATTGCAAAAAATTTATTTATTTCAAAAAGAAATTTTATAATAAAATTTAATTCAAATAATATAACTGAAAATATTAAGAGATTTTCGTTATTTTTTGTCCACATTTCAAAGTTAAAAAAAAGTTAATTAATATAATTACTTATAGAGTATTGATATATAATATTTGCTGAAATAACTGAAGGCAAATGAGTCTAATTGTCCATAGAATACAATCAGATAACGACAGCATAAGTTCGAATAGAAGTGAAAAGGAAGACGAGCACTGGAGACAAGTCATGTCTATTTGCCAACAAGAAAATCCCATACCTTTTGGTTTAGAGTTTCCGAGTTTAACGTACACTCAATTAGAGCCCATCGACACCGGGACTTACAGTCAAGTTATCAAAGGATATGACACTAAAAATAAAACAGTAGTTGTTTTCAAAGTTATAAATGTTGTTTCAATGAAAACAGTGAATAAATTAATCGGAATCTCATTAAATGGCACAGAATTACTCTCAGATGTATTTAATGAGATATTGATATCTAGAGCTCTGTCAAACCTACACCTAATCACTTGTGACTGTCGCGGACATGAATATCAAACGCATTCGTTCCCGAAGTTGTTTAATGCAAAGTTAGTCCACGGAAGTATTCCTAACTATTTCTTATTTAAACCAACAAATGATGAAAAGAGCGAAATAAATAAAATTCAATTATTCCGTGAAATACCTAATACTCCGCGAGAATATCTGGTCCTTTCACTAAAGTTTTGCGGCGACTCTTTGTGGAAATCTATTAAGGATAACAGTGTAAACGCATATCAATTATTAAGTACTTGTTTTCAGCTGACATATGCTCTAACTATTAGTGAAATTGTTTATGAGTTTGAACACAGAGATCTTCATATATCAAATGTTTTGCTTAAGAGGACTAAAAAGTCTCACATTTTCTACACTATAAATACTGTGAGATATAAAATAAAGAGCTTTGGAATTAAGGCCATTATAATCGATACCACATTCTCTCGGTTAAGAATTGGAGAAAATATTTATTTTACCTCATTATCGAATCGATTAAAGAGTACGCTTACTGTCAAACATCCAAATTTACAGGAATATACTTATAAACAAATGTGCATAAAAGCATCCGATGATTGGCAGCAATGGATTCCAGAAACTAATATATTGTGGTTGAAGTATATTTACAAATGTATCAAATATTGTGATATAGTTAAGGAATGTGAAGATAAAAGACCACTCAATTTATTGATTGAAATGTTGGAACACATCTCCAAATGCAAAACATTAGAGCTTTTTATTTCTCAAATCGATTTAAGTAAATTAGAAATGGATTCACATTAATAATTATTTTGTTAAATTTTTCTAATACTTTGTTTCCTTTAATTTTGAGTCGAAACTTAAGAATCAAAAGAAATTATTTTAAAATATTTATGTTTCAATACCGTTATTGAATAGTTTTTATTAAACTATGAGTTGTTGTATATTTTTGCTCATAATTTCTTTATCTTAAAAATGATTTCATTTTGTAACTTTCGGTAAATATTTATGATTTATGTATTAAAACGGGTCGGGACACTTTATCGACAACGAATAAAAGTGGCAAAAGTTTTCATTTTTCTCTTTTCTTAAATCGGATTTTAGTGAAATTAGACTTCATTTATATGTAAATTAAACCGAGGATTCCGAAAATGAAAGAGATTTTTGTCTAAATCTAATAATTTCTGAGATATTTCAATTCAATTGAATTTTTATATCGAAATTTTTCCATTTCTACAAAAAAACTTAAAAACTATTAGTTTTAAACAAAAATTTCTTTTAAATTCGGAATTCTTAGGTTTAATTTACATATAAATGAAGTCTAATGATCTAAATCAGGGATGCAGAATTGGTGATCCAAGACAACAATTTCAGTGATCCGTGGAATCATTTTAGTTTTAATAATGATTGGGTTTGGAATCTTAAAATTTAAAGAAAAAGATGTTATAAATTTGATTAATCTGATACCTAAAAGTTACACTAATTTGCGATTTGTTTTTGCTGAGATAATGAGTATGTTTGGCAGTACATATTTATACGAACAGCTTTTTAGTTCAATGAACGTTACAAAATCTAGAATCGCATGCAATTAACTCACAAACATTTAACTGTAAGTTTGGGGGCAATGAACACAAGGCAAGTGATGTCTAATATTGAAGATAAAGTGTCTAAACAGAAATGTATTGTCTCCTCTTCAAAATGATAATAATAAATGTGTCAGCCAGTAATTACAATTTAGAAATTTTGGTCCGCGGACTAAATGAGTTCTGCACCTCTGATCTAAATTATAAGCTATTTTCTTATAAGTTTACCAAATAATTACAAAATAATAAACTAATCAATTAATTAAGAAAAGAAAATATAATTTTATTGATTTTAATCTATTTTTCTACTAATATTTAATGAATCGAATGCTTTCAATAAAATAGTAAAAAATTTTCCACAATCGCCTTAATGAACAACTTCTACAATCATATCATTCCCACATAAAACAAGTTTCATGTCTTTTGCTTCCCTTTCGATTCTTTGTTCACCACTGGTTTTATGTGGTGTCAGTTTTCCATTTTTGAAATAAAAGTATTTCCCTTTTAATAACAGCTCTGAATTACTGTCAAACACAAAACCGCCACATTTTTCTCCATAAATATAACAAATTGCTTCATGTGTTGGCTGTATTTTAACCGTATCTTCTGATTGTTCTATTTGTGCCTTATCACTGATCATCTCTCTATCCTTTGTGTCCATTAATACTATTCTAATTATTCCTCCATTTTGTGCAAAGTCCTGGAATTCATTGCATAAGGTCTGTCCCAAAATATGACCCTTCAGTATAGCAACAGGTCTATAGATATCAGGATTTGTTCTATAATAATAAATGATATACTCTTTTGTTGTTGAATAAGCGTTACCATAAAAAGTGTCGAATTCAGCTCTAGTTATTTCTGTTGTCCTAACCATTTGTCTGGAACTTGGTTTTGGATGCAATTCTCTAATAGGAATTTGAGTTGATATTGAAACCATTTGATCCAAATAGGACTCGTCATCAATTATATTATCAGTATTTTCAGCAAATAATAGTAATTCTTGATTATCACAGATGACAACATTAACAGCACCAGAATGTGGTTCTACTGTATGTGTTCCGCCACCCATTGTATTCATTCTTTCATCGGAGCATTCAATAAGAGTGCCTGTGATTTGAATAATGGAATCGCTGCCGAATGCTATTCCTCCACTTCTTTCTCCATAAATAAATGCTTGCGATTCATTCTGAGGTGAAATAGTTATTAAATCAGGCGAATGACGAATAGCTGCCACTTCTCTCATGATTGCCGTATCTTTATCATCCACTAATTTTATTTCAAGAACACCATCACCTTTGACAATATTTAAACCTTCCAATGCATTATGTAATAGTTTACAGGTATTGATATTTCCTGAAAATACTGCGACTGGTCTATAGATATTCGGCTTTTTCTTGTAGTGTATAATATATTCGCCATATTTTGTTACTGCTGTTATGTCTTGAAATGAATCCAATGGAAATAAAGTTGAGGTCAAATCTTGAGACTGAGTCCTTGTGGGTCGCAATTGTGGTGATTGAGTGCCAACAACTAACGGAATCGTTTCCCTTCTTTCTGAAAATTCTGAACTCATTCGAGCGGTTGCTTCAAGAGGTGGCTCATTATCAGTCAATGATGGTATTTGGTCTGCTCTCATACCTATAAATACTTGAGAGAAAATCCAGGGCTCATGTTCTTCAGGTTCGTCGTTGTCATAAGTCCAAACTTCTTTGCTTTCGTCCTGAGCCTTATCTGCTCTTCCGCTTCGAGACATATTCTGTAAGTTTGATACTTGAACTGAATTTCTAATACTTTGAATACTTAAAACTTGAATTTATGATAATTTTGAATAAAAATTAATTAATCTTTTGAAGCCTTTTAAATTTTATTGCATAACAATCTAAAGCATCCAATATAAGAAATCATATTTTAGTTTACATGCATGTCTACATTGTTACAAATCACACACAAATCAATTAAATGACAAGTTTTTTCATTTGAAACTTTATATTGTTGAGTGTGTTATCAATACCGTTGTGACAATTAATTAATTGGCTTAAAGGGTGTATTATTTGAATAAATGAGTTATATTTTTGTCATTTAAAACTCAATTATAAGTTAGAATATGCTGTAAGAATGCAATCCCTATGCAAACCAAAAACTTTTATGCAGTCATTTTCAGTAAATCAAACTTCTAAAAGAATACAAATAAATGAAACCTTCTGTTAAATTAATTAACTTATAATTTGAGTTGAGAAGAATAATGCCCTTTTAGTCCCTATGCTAGTTATGCCATTTGATTTAAATAATATCTGAATTGAAAATTAAAACTCACGGGTCGTTTAAATCAGGTTTAAATAATTTTTTATATGAACCAAAAGATGTCACTTAATATTTATTAGAAGATAATAATTGAAAAAATACTTTTAAAATGATTAGAACTTCGGGTCATTAATTGAATTGAAAGAAGTGATGAATTATGAACTCAATTAACTAATAATTTCTAAATTTCTGTTTCTATGCTTTAAATTTGATTTCAATTTTAAAATATTCTCTCATCCCTTTCTTTATTATACCGAAGAGTTCTTTCTTTTAATATTAAGAAATACAAAAAACTAAAGCTTTTCTGATTCAGAATTTAGTTTTCAAAAATCGACTTTGAAATGCAATGAAATCAGTTTAACTTCAAATGCAATTCACTGAAACTTTATTTTTTTTCAATATAATGCATAATCCAATTAAATGAATACAAAAATATTGAATTCCTTGAACAGTAACAAATAGGTCTTTATATACAGAATCTGTAATTGGAATTTTGCGAAATTCTTTTCAATGCTAATGAATGAATATTTGAAGTGCTTCTGTCCGTAGCCTTATTCAAAATTTTAATGAATAATACAAATTCTTTAATTAAATAAAGCGCTTCAGTATTACAATAATAGTTAGTTATATTTTTAAAGTTTATCACAATTCCAATAAAGTTCTGTTCATAAAATTGAGTTATGCTTTGAATTTAAAATAGTTTCTGATGTATTCTAATCAATAAAATGATCAATGAATTAAAAGTTTTACCAAAAAAGGACAAATGCAATGGAATTGCATTTGTGTTTCTCAAATCAAAGCTTTATAATAATTGAACGTTTTCCTCAGTTTTGATTTATTGCCAAATCTCTGTTCATCTTTGACCAAACGATTCCGTAAGGAATTAGGGTTTAGTGACCTTCTAATCATAATTATGCTGTTTTTGAGCACTGAAAGCATAGTTTTCTTCAAACAAATTAATTTTCTCTATTGTTTGCTTTTGAATCTTAATTTTATTATATTTTTATGCCATATAAATAGTTTGATTTAATTAATCAATTTGATTGATAGAGCAATTGTCAAAATTATAGAAACCCGATATCATGTTAACTTAGAGTTCAAACCGTTGGATCAGTTGTATTATCCAATTCTTAGCGTTTGTTTTATTCACTTCCCTGAAATAGTTGAGTTGTAATGTAATAATGAGAAAAGAAAGTAATACAGGAAATGAACGATCATTGCTATTATTCATACTGAATGCTTACTTCTAAGTATTCTCATACCAGTACAGCAATGAACCAATTGTAAAGTGAATGCACTCCAAATGCACTTAACTGTTAGATCACTAATACTTAGACATAACTTTCGCCAAGAATAAGGTTTAGCACAGAAAACATATTCAAAAGTACTGACAAAAGTATGAAAATATCTTCAAAATAGTATTTAAATGATGTTATTTTTATTAAAGACTTTGTTGAACTATATGTAAAGACTTAACTATAGAATTGTACAAAAGACATGTCAATATTGATTGAGAATTTATTTCAAATATTTAAATTTTTTTGAAACTTTAATCTGTTTAGAATAAGAATATTCTTAAAATTGATTGAACTAAAGAGAATATATTGAATAAAATTATTATGTATTCAAAGCCATACAGTGGTAGTTTATTTTAAAGTTCAATATGTGAAAGCTCTTCAACTCTAAAATGCAAATAATACTCTGTTTTACAAGAATACGAGTCAACCAAAATCGAAGAATCAATAATAATATTTTTTTCTTAAAAACTTTATTGCAAACATATATAGTATGAAGAAAAACGCATTTTTTAGATTATATGTTTTGTAACTTAATGAATTTGCGTTTTATAAATTCAAAAATAGCACACTTTCAAAGTGAAACATGAGAACTGGTTATGTGGTGCTCAGTTCACATCTAACAAAATCAGGAAATCTTCAATTCTTACTATATAGAGATCTACAAAAACATGAATTTAAATAAATAATATGAAAATAAGTTAAACTTACCAACTTGCTTGTTTCTCAAAATAAAATTAATCAAAAATTACCCTTTCATATTTTTAAGCTGTCTAGATAATGTACAGTTTTAGACTCCATTAGACGGTAACCCATAAGTTTCACACATTCTAAAGTATTTCTAGAAATCTGTTTAAATTCATATAAAGTTAATTCTATTAATTCAAATAAATTGAATCAATAGTTTCTTTCGATTTAAAAATTACGTATAAAAATATTTAAGCATAAAAGTAACTCAAATAATCGAATTCATTTGTTTATTTAATTTTGTTCTTCAATTAAAAACAAAAAGTTTTATGAAAACATTTGATTTTGTGAGGATCTCTCATTCTGTCCCACCCAAGCTATGCTATATTCCAATATTCAATATAATAAGTTGTTTTCTTATAAATACATTCTATAGAGAACTTATACTCTAAATGAATACTTCAATGATTAATAGGGAATTGAGATATTAAGCAACAAAAGGCTTTTAATATTCCTGATTCTCTCATTTAGAACCGGATAATTAGACTTTATTCAGTGCTAATTTCAATAAACTTTGACTATAGTTAGAAGAAATGACAGAATGACAAGAGATAAGTCATTTCTTATTGAAATATAATTATGTGAACCTAATTTCCTACACAATAATATAACTGGTAATTGCATTGCAAATAAGATGAATAGTAATGATTAACAAAAGTCTATATAAATGATGTCTATTGATCATTATTCTGTACTTATAACTTCAATATTTTTGTCATCTGCCGCTCAATTCAAATAGAAACAATTTTTTGTCATTTTATGCTAAGAGTATTGAAAAAACTTATTTTTATTTATTTATTTAATTAATTATATTCACTTGAAATAAAAGGGGGAAAAATTTGTCAGTTGATAGAATGTTTTCAATCAAAAAATAGCATTGAATTGTTTGAATAAATAAGCGGTGACTTGTAATTTGTAATATTAATGTTAAAAACAAGAAAAATTATTTGAGACAAATGTGTAATAAATCAAACAAATGCATAATAAACTTGTATTGCATATGCCATTCATTTCCAGAACTAACTGTGTATAAGAAAATGAGTTTATATATTCCTAATATGTTAAGAAAATTGCTGTCGACAAAAAAAATATTAAATTTAATGTGAGATATAGAATAATGCATACTTATGAACATTAGTTTATTTTTATTCAACGTTTTAGGTTTTGAGAGAAGCAATTAATATATTTGAACAATAATTCACTTCAGTTTAATTGGTGAAAATGTTAACAATTTGAAATTGTTTTAAGCCATAAATTTATTAAATTAAATTCAAAAACAATAAATTTTCTGATATCTGAATCAATAAAATATATTAACAAAAGTAATATTAATTTGTTTAACTTTGAAGCAGTCACTAACAAATTGAAACTTAGAAAAAAAACTTTAAGTATAATTTATTTATTGAAATTTTTAATAAATCGTTCGTTTTTCTCCATCAATACGATTAATATAATGGACTAAAAGATAGAAACCATAGTCTCCAAGTCTATTATTAAATTTCTGATTTTACAAAAATGAAAAAGTGGCTCAAAATGTTTGATAGACATTATAACTCATAAAAATACTCAACAAATGGGTTTGAAATAGTTTTAAAACAGGGAGCTTTTGAAATTTGAATTAATTAGCTTTAGAATCATATATCAAAGTATTTGAGATCTCTCGAAGAAAATAAGACTTCTTTATGATTAGATTCGGTGTTCAAGAATTGAGCACAACAGCAATGATTAATAGTGTTCTTAAAAATCGATACAATAAGTATGAACTATAAAATTCGAGATTTAAAAAAGTCTGTCTACTTGTTAATAAAGAATTTTTGAAGCATTACTAATGGCTTAACAATCGATAAAATACTAGAATATATTATTCATTTTGTATAAATAATTGTGATTAAGCTTTCACTCAAATTTGCATTTTATTAAAAACTCTCGAATGTAAACAAGTCTCAAAAGTTTCATTTCTATTCAAAGCAAAAGAGTTTCAGTTAGTTTAAGAGTCAAAACAAACAAAAGTCAAAAAGCTTTCTGTCTATAAATATTGTTAATTCTTTAGGCCCTAAACCTCGTTCTGTTAAACTATATTTTTATTCCGGAAATATACAATCATTCTGGTGGCGGCGGTGTTGGCGATGATGGTCTGCTATCATCTAAGTGATCCGTGTTATGAAATCTCAGGAGAGTCACTGTACAGAGCATTCCTTTATTTGATTGAATCGGAACACAATGAACTGCCTGATTGATTCAGGTAGAGCTCTAAACCTAAGTGCTATACACCATACCCTCAATTAGCATTATCTCCATTTAGTCATACTCTCCTTCCAAAACATAAGACATTCTTAAATATATATCAATCCTATGAGAAATTAAGTTAAAATCTAATTTTTGCCAAAACAACAAAAATATTATGCTTTATATTAATATTATTCAAGAATTGCTGAAAGATAATAAGTT
>JAQGAM010001076.1:0-10303 GCA_034697665.1 Nanhermannia comitalis
ATCTATCTATATATATATGGGCACTAAGTCTGTGTGTGTGACACTTAATAGGCTCCGCCCTGGACATGCTAGAGAGTCGAGACCGGTATAATTAGATTCAACATAACCTGAACCGGAAACTTTTTTAAAAAATTTTCCCGAAAAGTGACCAGTGGCCAAGTTACCGAAGTAAAACCTATGCAATTAATGCTTTTCTATGGGAAAATTATGTTTTAAATAATGTCACAAGTGTCATTCATTCATTCATTCATTTTCGGGTCCGCTTTTCCGTTAGGGTTGCGGAGTTAAACCCCGAAGGAGCCCAAGCCACGGATATTATATCGGCCCAGGTTGCCAGGAGAAGTCTCTCAGAACAGATATGGGACACTTGATCCTCCCATCTTCTCCGATGACTATCCCTGGACCTGATGCCGACTGAACTCGGCAATGTTAATTAACAAAAAAAATAACGATTAGTTTTGTTGAGTTAAGATGGCCAACACGCGCTAGGCTTGTGTTGCGGATCAAATTATCTATAAATAATAAGTTAAATATGCAAAACAACGTTCTCTAAGACCAAAGTCTTTGCATTCACCTCTCTCAGTAATGCTGTTGTTGACTTCATCCAATTTCATTGAAAAATATTATTTGTAAGCTGTAAAACATAAATATCCTTAACTACTGTTGATTCAGTTCCAAATTTTTAATTCCGTTCTTGTTCTCGTTCTTGAAACTGATTCAACACTATCCTTAACCCTCTCCAATGTGACCGGAAAGGGTATTGCATGCATTGAATTCTGTATTTTTTTTATATAAACCTGTTATAAGCAAATTAATATACAATTTATGCATTAATTGTAAGGAAGTGGAGAGAGTTAAGAATCATTATGTTTTACAGTTGACTAAATATTTAGACAATTCTTTGCATAAAATTTTAATTTTTTTATCATTTTGAAAGGTGAAAATAAAATAAATTACTATAAATTTGATTTTATATCTATTTTTTGAACATAACCTCAAATGAAAGAATTCATACGAAAAAACAAATAACTTAAAAACTATTTCTAACATTTTTGAATTCTATATTCAAAATATTCATAAATCGATATCAACAATGCCAGTAATAACAGCTATGGCTTCAATTTTGATTTAAATATTTTATGAGTTAAGAGATAACTTGATTATCGTTAAGATTTTGAATGTGATAAAGTTAATCATTTTTAAGATAGTTATGAAATTCTTATTCATATGTCATTAAAACAACTGTCATACGGCTGTTTTATTGCTTCGGTAAACATATTTATTGTATTTTTCATTGGAGATAAACTTCTCATTTAATTTAAAATGTTGTACAGTCAACGCATTTGATTATTTTATGATCAATACTAACTTTTAGCTCATCTGTATTCTGAGTTTATAGAAAATTCTGTAAATTATTTTGATAGTAATTTAGGGAAAAATAAAATAGGGGTTATAACTAAAGTAGTTATAAAAGCTGACGTATATGGTATAAAATTATAGATCTAATAATGATATATAGGAATCATATATAAAGAAAAAATCTTTTCAATAATTTTCCTCAACTAATTATATGAGCAGAAAAACGGCTGTAATTAACGATTATTGTGTGCAAAAATAATTAAAATTTCAACGCAAAAATTAATAGCCATGAATCTTAAAGTTAATAGAATTTAAATATTAGTTATGATACAATTTAATTCACTTTACAATATTGTCTTTAGAAGTCTTAAAATTTATTGAGTTCACAATTGAGTGAACTAAAGAATCAATGATAGAATTAAATGTTAATGTTGCACAATATTGAGAAGATATCAAATATTTTTTTCTAAGATCACTGCACACAGCTCAGGCTTGTGCGCAACATTATGAATAAGTGATGAGAGGCGACAGTAAGTCTCAATAAGAATCAGTTTTTCAAAGTCATGGTTTGAATTTAGTATTATTAATTGTATACATTTATTGATTACAATATTGGCCTGAGATATACATTTTTTATGGGAAACCATTCATTATCAGTAAAATTGTTGAACAATATTTTTAAATTCAAGAATCAAAGATAGATTTAATTGTAAAATAAATCGAGAATAAAATGTTGAGAAAATATATGTTTAAAATTGTCTTATTTATGTACTGTATACTACTTTATGAACTCACATATAAGAAGTAAATATTTTTTATACAGATTTATAAACTACATAAATATTTCTTATTTTCAAAATCAAATAATTCAATTTAATGACAGTTAGAAATCAAGTTTTTCAAAAGGCATTCTATGACTAGAGCAGCAAATTTCTGGTTAAATCCCAAATGTTGTACATATTCCTAACTTTGGTAAAATGGATTAAAAACACAAATTGCATAATAATGATATTAGGCTTGTTATTCCCAAATTTGCCATAAGCTTACTTTATTTATTAGTTTTCAATTCTAACATTAACATTGTTTAATACTTATATACTTTTCTGCTTCTAAATATGCTTAAGAATTAGTTTATTTAAAATTTAACATGTACCTTTTCGCTTTATCTATATAGTTAGCATTTTCGTAAATCAATAGTTGAGTGAAACAGTGCATAATTTTCAAATAAATAACTTTTAGTTGTTTAACAATATAATTGCTTATATTTTACATTAATTTAAATGCTTACACAGTTGTCATTAAGAGAAAAACTTTTTTAAATTAAAAGCATTAAAAAACGAAAATTTTGGGTGACCAACTCTAATGTATTCCAAAACTGGACAATATTGGACAGTTTAAATTAAATTTGGACCAAAGATAAATTTTTAAAAAATATTTATTTTGAAAGAATACAAAGGGGGACCGAACACAGGATTCTTTCAAAAAAACCTAAAATCTGGACTCTTGATCAACTTAATTGAAATGATCAACTTATGAAAAAAACTAAATGTGCACTTTTTGTGATTAAAATATTAATTATGTTTAGAATAAATAAAAATTCAAATTTGATTTCCCCAAATTTTGTTCCCAAATTTTACAGTTTTTATTCCCAAAAAATTGCTGTTCTATCTATGACTCTATCGCCAGCTGCACATTTATTTTTCTCATATAACTAAATGCATGTTTTTTAGAGTGAAAGCTTAATTCTGAATTCAAAATTTTAAATCAGTTTTTTATGGAATTCAAACATAAAAATATTCCACACAAAATCTGAGATTCAATTATGTTAATCTAAAAGGTCAGCTACAAATGTTGATTTGAATACGAATTATGTATCAGATGGCTTTTTGCCTATTTTCCTTTTAAATGAACTAAACTTAGAGGATATTTATGTTTAAAAAATCCTAATATTGAACATTCAATTATGGAGTTTATAAAATTAAATACTGGATAAGATTTAAATATATATCAAATCAAAATAAAAGTCAAACTAAGATATCTTATAAGTAGTGATGCTCACGCTCGGTGCTCGTGCACAATGAGATTTTCAAGCTCTATACTTGCGCTCACGCTCTGGTATCCAAAAATATGAAGCTTCAGGGAGAGATGATTTTGTAAATTTTAGAAATCCCTTGGGTTACCAAGGAAAATTTTATGACTCTAGGGAGGGGGTTTTATTACCGGTCTTTCTTATGTATAGTAAAGAGCGTTACCGAGCGCCAAGTCAGCTAATTTCATATCTGTGGGGTTTGCTTACAGAAAATTAGTTTATTTTACACCTAAATTCTTTAAAACTGAAGAATATGTGGGTTTATTATAAAAGTATATAATTTTGTTTAAATAGAAACCTTTATTTCATAAAATACATTTTAATCAGCATAATAACGCAAAAATTTTGTCTGTATGTCTGTCCGTCGATGTAAGTGAATGCTCTCCACTTTAGAACCAAACCAAAGATATATTCTGTATGAGTATCAGCTGAAAGGGGACACTGGACTTTTATTTACCCGAAAAGCGACTATTGATCGAGTTAGCGAAGTAAGGCTACGCCATCAATGCTTTTCAATGGGAAAATTGAGAGACACGTTTCCTGTGCAAGTCGAGTTTTTCAAACATAAACATTAATATGAGCCTTTTTAACCTTCACTTATACTATTTCTCCCGTTCTTCTGAACGAACCCATATCTAGTATCTAATATGATTTAACCCGATCATCACTACTTAAAAGAGTGACAAAACTGACTAAGGAATTCATTTTTATAAAAAAAATATTTTAACTTTTCATTTATAGTTCTAATATGGAACAATACAGTTTGACCTGTTTAATGTCAACTCAGTTACTGTCAAATCCGCTTATTGTCAACATTTAGTCCTGAACAGAATGCCGATAAAACTGTACGTTTATTATTAAATTAGGTTATTGTCAACTGTTTTACTGCAAAGAATGATTGACATTAAAGGGATTAGACTGTAAAATATTTCTTCAAATGAATTCATGTCATTTTATTGCATATATTTTTTACAAAAAATACATTTTACTTTAAAATTACATAAAATTATTATTGCATTACAGGTACTGTCTTATTAATAAAGTTGGACAGTTATTTATTTCTACTCAAAGTGATGTTTTTCACAGTATAAAAATTGATTGACTAATAAAAAATAAAAGTTAGTGCAATAAGTTTTTAATATTTTTAAATACTTGTTAATTGTTTAAATTCTACAGTATTTTTATATAGAAATGATTGTAATATTAAGTTTTTTGTACTGTACTGGAAACTTGCTATTAATTGTGTCTTAAATGATGCTTTGTTTCAATGCATGAAAGTTTGCTTTTTAGACAAATTCAAAAAATACAGTAAACTGACCGCTATCGAGAGGTGATAGAAAATAACGAATATAATTTTTAAATATAGAAGATATGCTGAGTTTTACAAATATAAACTTTTACACAAAAATTTATTTTCCATTTTTTAAATTTAAAAATAGAATCGCAAACATTATCGCATTAAATTTTGTATATATAAACCGCTCAACTAATAAAAGGTGATTTCATGCTCGGTAGACACTCAGCTCTCAAGTGTTTTATTTTGCCGAAGTGTGAGCGCCCAGAATGTGTATCATTGATCATCGATTATATTTGAATAACTTAAATGCTATTAAATTTCTAATTAATGTTTACTTAATTTTTTGCAGAGACAGAAGATCCCGGAAGAGCCTACGGAAGAGGTAACAAAGCATTAATGATTTCAAGATATTACATATCAAATCATTATTTTTAATCAGTTTCGGTTTTTAGTTCGAAATCTATTCGGTTAATAAAATAAAAGTCCATTAATTTGAAGCTTACTTAAAGTTTAATTTAATTGTAAGAACTGATACTTTCAGATTCAAAGGCTCATTAAGTTTATAGTACTTTGAGTTTAATATAACTTAATTTAAGAATTAATTGGTGATAAATGAGCGCTAAGATAATTGGTAAACTCTATTTTCTTATGCTCTAATTTAATTTCAGTTGCATAGAGATTAGAGTCAAAATAAAAACTAGTCCCTGACCAAGTATTTAAGTCAAAGATGTCAACTATTTTTTACATCTACTATAGACACTGTAGACGAGATCTGAGACCCTGTCGATTATAGTATTATTTCCTCAATTTGTTCCACAACACTAGTGAAGCAAAAGTTTAAAAATGTTTTGCACTTTCACTAGACTTATTTTCACTTTCGTTTCGCTTCCACAACATTTTCATAATTGATTTTCACTTTCTTTTCATTTTTGGAAACATTTTCGATTTTCACTTTCTTTTGCTTTCATTTCATTAGTACTGGTAATAATATAACTTATGTATATGTATGGATTGTTTCACATTTACAGCATTGCATTGCAGCATGTCTTTGCGCGGAAATGTATCACGCTGAAATTTCCGCACCGATCTGTTCGCACTGAAATGGGTTGAAACCGGAATAGTAATTAGTCTATATTGTAAAAATAGGTTTCATTGTGTTTATTTGTTTAATTTGAGAATATTAAGCAAATATGAAGAATTCAATTAATTTTCAAAAATGTGATTTCATTTACTTTAGCTATAAAATTAAGAATTCATGCTCAACAATGATTTTGAAGTCCTGTAATGTCCAATGGATTGACATTTCAATGTTCATAAGTTTTAATCTCATGTCACGAAATAACTCTTATTTGAGAACTATTTAACACCGTTTAATACAAAGTGGGATAACTGCTTAAAACTTCTGCTTAGATAACTATTAATACCAGTAATTAATAAAAATCACTTTTTTCAGACTAATGTGAAACTAAACAAAACATACCGACAAATATACAGTAGTTTTATTTGTTTAATTGATCTGAAATAAACTTTAAACTTCAAAGCAGATGATGTGCGTCTCGCAAAAAATTGGTTCTAATATCTCATGTCTACCACCATTCAAATTTTTTCACTTGTTTTATTCTGGTTTTATTATAATCTTAATGATAAATTCATTAAAATAGTGAAAATTTTTAAAAATAGAATTCATTTTAATGCTGTACTTACTTAATAGAATTTTCAAAATAAGAGACAACAATTTTCCTAAAGTTAATGCAATCAAAACAGTTTTACTTAAAATATTGAAAAACTAATTTTATTTCGTGTGAAAATTTTAAATCAAAAACCTTAATATACCAATAGATATCTTCTCCCAGATTTTTATGCGTACCACGTGTTGAAAACCGCATACATTTATCACTTTGTTGTGCTGTATTAGATATTTTTGATTTAGGTTTGAAAATATCTTAAACCATTAAAGATGAATTAAGCACTAAAACTTCATTCATATTAGTCATCTTCAGAAAGATATCTTTTTTCAATAAATTATTCAGAGCGTGATGTTACAACAATAACATACTTCTCTCACACAAGAGCTTTAATAGCGTTTACAAGAATTTTAAGAATTCCTACAGTAATATAGTAACTGACACATTCTGTGTAGTAATTGAACCCAAAAATATTTAGCTTATCATACATTTAATCCTGATCTTTAAAAATCCATAGCTTACATGTATAGGGGGTGGCAAGATTTGACTCAAATCTAACAGAAAAGCAGAGAGATTTTAATTCTGTTTTAATAAATGAATTTTAAATTGAAAAAATTGCTTATTGAATAACTTAAACGCCATAAAACTCTTATAAGATCTGATCTGCGAAATGAAAAGTACATTTATTTCAAGGCTTCAATTTGGCATCGGTATCAAGACATTCATATGAAGCAGTTCTTTAATACTATCTGCTACTGATTAATGCTACTTTGTTTAATGATTGATGTTTAATCAATTTTGCTCATAAAAAATTTCATCAAAATTTATAGGAATAAAAACCCTTCAAAGCCCTCCGCAGGCCTACAGGTTTTAAAGTACAGTATAATTGTCATTATTTTTCTTTCAATTAATACAATAATCAAGAATTGGGTTAAATTTTTCACAAGTGGTATTCAAAACCAATGTTTTGATTCCATAAAATTTGCAACTTTTAAAGGTACAGTTGGTGACTATCAAGCATAATATTTATGCAGTATCTATGTAAAATCGATAAAAGGAATTATAAAAAATAGCATATTTTTAAACGCCTACTATGGTGTGATTTGGACACATCCTAAAATCCTTGCTCTGCGCTAATAAGTTGAGCTTTCATTACAAATGGTTCTTTATTAATTTTAATGCTAGCATTAATCAAATGTTAGAATTTGAAAGTTTTTGCGACACTTTCAATTCAATTCAATTAATTAACAGCCTGATCACTGTTTAAGAGAAGTCATTATTCATTATTTTTACTTTATATCATCGTCATATGGATTGACTTATTACTATCTAAATTCCATGCCTAAGAATGTTATTTTATTTTTTCTTTATTTCAAATATAACAGTCTTTATCACATAATAAATGAGCGTTGAAGACAAACCTTTTGAATTATTTGCATTAAGAGTTGTGTAAAAAATTGTCTAACATTTGAACACTAAATAATAGATAAAATTCTTTAAATAGTTGATCTGAGTGGTAAAAAAAAGGTTTATACTGTACAATACATTTCATTAGTAACTATTATATTTTAAATGAAAATTTCTTTTTTATATTACAAGTAATTGAAATGTAATTTATTTACTACGCTTTTTTGTGAATAAATTTACTCTATGATTAAACATTATTCTCAACTTAAAAACTTAAAATTATGTTTAAACTAGTGCTCGGTATTTTCGAGAAATGAACTTCTCGAGTCTCGACTTTTCTCGAAATTCAATTAACATTGAAAACATAAATCTGACTCAAAAAATCTATTATTAACATAAAATTAAGAAATTATGAAAATTTGAATGAATACAAACCCATATAATTAATTATTGGATTGCTATAATTCTTATTTAAAAACACAAGTTAATTGATTAAATCAGGCTTTAAAGGTGTGCACTTTTTTGTAATGAGATTACACATTGAATAATAATTAGGCACAGGGTACAAATTTCAGCTGGACTATCCAGATTTTAGGCTATTTTCAAAAAATTTAATGCTTGGTACCCACTTTAAGTTTTTCTCAAAATAAGAATTTATAAAAAAATTATCATTTGGTCCCCTTTGATTTTTTAAGCTGTCCAGATTACCCTCGGTCACCCTAATTTAGGCTTCAAATAATATGTCAGTTACCTGAAATTTAAAGCTCTAATACTAAATTCTGTTCTTGTTTATCATTAATATATCTAAATATTATCAAAATCAAAAAATTTCGAGACTCTACCAGTCTCGAAGTGCCTCTCGAATGAGACTCGAGAAGTAATTTCTTGATCGAGACTCGAGACCCGATACCGAACACTAGTTTAAACCCTTCTTAAAATCGTTAGGGGTAGGATTCTTTGTTGGTGAGCCATGTGTTTCAACTTGCAATAAAATATTATTTCACGTTTCCTGTAACCTATCAACACATTTATGTGAGTGCCTACCAGATTATCCGGTCAATGTGGACAATAAAATTTGCTTAAAAGGTATATTATTTTATATTTTAAAAAAATTTTTGTAATTTATTTATTTTTTTACTGAAGCTGTTCGAATAGGAGAAAATTGCGAATATCGTGAGGCCTGTAATTACTACGATATCAATACAATTTGCTCTAATGATGGCTATTGTCAATGTTCTCAAGGTAAACATTCAATACCAGTAACTTATTGGTATTTAACTTGTTCTACAAATTTTCTTCCAATAAAAAAAATTATTTTAGCAGTTTTTGCACTGTACGGTACAATAAGTGGGCTTCTGTACAAAACAGTACATCATTATCTACAATTACTTAATAAAACAGAATAACTATTAAACTTTAAGCTATAATGACGAGTGAGTTCTCATAAAAACTAGTTTTACAGATAAGAAAGATTTAACCTTAAATTTGAGAATAAAAAAATATACTAATAATAACATTAATACAGAGATTTATATAATATCTCTTTATGTCAGTTATGTCGGAAACGGAATCCTTTTTTTGTCCGATTCATATAATGACATTGCAATCATTTAATAAAAATCTTTGCCATTATAGTAATCATTAATTTACTGTTAGGCTATTACCATAAATCGGAAGATCGAAAAGGAAGCGTTTGTGTTGCAGGTAATGATCGAAACAAAAATTCTCGAAATATAATCGATGTTTTATATGAAAGGCGATTCACCAATGCATCTGCGAATAGGAGCTGCCACTTACGAGTTCTTAAACAATGCAGATCTCACTACTTTGTTAAGCCTTATTACAAGTGTAGTTATGTTACTGTTTCTCTTTTGTTTTGTCATCAGATTATTTAATAAGTAAGTATTTTTCTAATGAACTTTCAGAGATATATAACAATATTAGTTATTGTTATTAAATAAGAGCGCGTTATAATGAAGATCACGATCGCTGTTATAGCAGAGCTTCTGTACCACCGGTTATATTAACGGGTTTAGACTCTGCTCCATCGCGAGCGTCGAGCACGAGAAGTGTTATTAATGAGTATTTGCCACCTTCTCGGAGGGCCAGTTATTCATTATTAGCACCGCCGCCTTCCAACTTAGGTATTACCGGTATTTGAATGTGCTTCTGATCGATCACAATAATCAAAATCATTGCTTTCTGACAATACTCGTAGCCTCTCGTCGCCCAAGTTTATCATCAATACGTTCTCAAAGTTCCTTTAGAAGCTATTCATCATTTCGCAGTCAATCGTCTTTCAGAAACTATCGCGGAGGCGGTGGTTGTATAGTTGGGGGTATTGGTGATCGCGATTCTGTGAGAAGAACCACATCATCTCCAGCCGATACTATGCAGCAAATTTCCAATCAATCTTTCAATCCAGAAAGAATATCACAAAACCATTATAGCGGAACATTAAGGAAT
>JAQGAM010001077.1:0-10302 GCA_034697665.1 Nanhermannia comitalis
TGTGTGTGTGTGTCTGTCTGTCTGTCTGTCTGTCTGTCATTGTGCGAAGCGACTGATGAGATTGAACGTCTGGGTATCGATGGTTATTATAGATTTTAATTAAGAGTTGAAAAAATTTCTTATTATTGAAACCAGTAAAATATTTTATTCATCATTGGCACTTAACTAAAGAGTTACAAAAATTCCTTATTTTTGAAATAAATGGGGTTTTGATAATACATTCATTAGGTTAACATCAATATTAGTTATGGACCACTTTATATCGACCCATTCGAAGAAAGACAAATACAATTGAAAAGTCACTACTTTACATGTATGTTCAGGTTTTGGGCCTTAGTTTCAAAATCAGTTCCAGCGCTTCAATGTCTCAGTAGTAGCGTTTCCAATGGTCCCGGAATGGCCGGGACATTACCCGAATAGGCCTCTGCGTTCCTGTTTAAGGAAGGGGTCTTTCATTGACATATAAATATTCCGAAATAGAGTATGTGTTAATTTTGGAGAACTAGGGTTAATATTTTAAAATTTTAACGAAAATATTTTAAGTGTTTAAAGATAATTAAATTAATTTTCAAACATAGCGCTAAATTAAATATATTTTCCCTTATTTACAAAAAATTTTAATTAAATAATTAATGAAGTCTCAGATTACAATTTAGAGACTTAATTATAATTTCCTCGTCTTTTATTTCACTTTATTTTAAGTGACAGTCATATCATATAATGTAATTATAGCCTAACTTTTAAGTTAATAAAAGTGTCATTTATTGGCAAATCTCAGAAACACAATATCTCATTATTTTCACAGTATGTCATTCGAAATTCAATTATGTTGACAGAGAAATGCCTTTTCGAAAATAAAAACATACTTTTATACTGAAAGTTATCTGAAAAACTTTTGGAAAATTACTCAATTTTAATAATTTTTAATTCAAATGCATTTATAAATCTTGTACTTTTGATGACAACATAAAAAGTTCAATACTTAAAAATTTAAAAGAGAATAATAAAGTTTTCAATAGGAGTCCCGAACCTAACAGATTTAGGTGATTATTATATCAAATTAAAGGTCTTATAGAGCTTATCAATTCATAATATGGACTCTAAAACTGCAAAACAAATAGTTTAAAAGTTATGATAAAAAGATCATTTACAATATCAGTCAGGGGTGGAACAAAATGTTCCCATGTTTTTATGGTCAATATATGCATTACAAAAATTTTATCATCAAAAATCGACTTTAAAGCTCAAATTTTCGACAAAAAATAGGAGGGGTTAGAGAGGCGTGGCTTTTACCTAAATCAATATTAAGGTTTATTATATACCTTGAGCTCAAGATTATGCAAGTTAAAAATTTTATAATAGGCCTCGATATATTATTAAATTTATTGCAAGTCTCACTACCATTAAAATTGGAAATAAAATATCGATTTTGTAAAAATACAGTTATGATAAAAATAAGTTTTGATTAATATTATGCACATAAATAAAATTAATGTAATATAATGTAATAATGCAACACCAGAAAGTAATGCCAGCAAAATAGCTTTCGAGTTAGAAACAGACTTTATTACTGACTATTATTTTTATATCCATAATAGATAAGCATTGCTTTGCGCATAAAATAAGGGAAAACAATTTGAATGAATCCTTTATGAACTAATTAACGCTTTCTTCCATTTTTCATAAGTCAAAATCATCATAAATTATTTCGGGTTAAGCATACACATCAACAATTTTTCTTTCATAATTAAATGAATTATTACCCGTATATCTTAACTATTTTACTTACTTAATGTTAATCCGTTCAAAATCTAATACCAATGCAATAAAAATGAATGCATTGGTTGATATAATAAATAAATATGGTCTCAGAGATAATTCGTTTTTTATTAGTATTTCTTATGATCCCTAAATCTGTATGAATACAATCAGTATTATTATGTCGTGATTGGTCAGCTATGGTGTTGATTCTATGATTAAGAGCTTGAGATTGCAGTATTAGTAACAGGATAGTAAACAGATATTGGTATACGAATGCCTTTCACTAATAAAAATGAGTAATTTGATAATTTGAGTAATAGATAAATACTTTTTTTAAGCAATTTTTTAACCATTTTCTAAAGACCTAATTTGCTGATCAATTTACTAACAGTAACAATTCGTAATTCGTAAGAAAGTTTATCAAGGTATCAAAATTAAAGTATATAAGGTAATAAATTTAACCCTGGACAAATGAGAATTAATTTATTTTATAGTGATTTTGGTGAATAAATCAATTTTAATTATAAAATACAGTGTAATATTGAATAGTATTTTAATAGAAATTCTAAAATTTAATTTTTGGGCACTTTTTAGGATATTTTCTAACATAACATAATTACTTACGTCACAAATTGATATATTATTTTCATTACTTGCATGTTAAGTAAAAAAGTGACATTTCGAGAGTCAAAATACGTCTAAGCGTTAAATTTAATTTTTGAGATTATAAGAAAGAGGAACTTACAATTTTTAATAAGTTAAAATACAAACTTTGATTAATATAATTTTCGAGATAAAAACAGTATTATTAATCTTATTAACTGAAACATAAATTAATAAAATTCTTAAGATGACATTTCACTTCACCGAATTTCATTTTCCTCAATTTCATTTGCCCGTCAAATTGCGTACATGAATAACATGAAAATATGTTTATGTATAATACTTGAAATATCTACGGTACCAGTAATTTGTGCCAATCTTTTAATCTAAAAGGTTTTATCAAAATTAATCCTTTAATTAGGAAAATAGAATTAAATAAATAGTACAAAAAAGTCTCGTTTACTTCCAGAACTAATGAAACCTCTATTTTAAATGAGATCCAGGACTAAAAAAGTCTTTATTGATTAATTGTTAAATTAATTTAATATAATGAAAAATATAATGTTATATATTAAAAAAAATTTAAACTTTTAAAACAGAATATTTATGTCCCAAATAGTTTTTACGAATGAATAAATATTTGAATACCTTATAACTAATTAAATAAATGATTTATCAGTTAATAAATATAATACTGTACAGTATAAGAAAATCAATAAATTTTTTTGCTACTTTTACCCCATTCTACTATATTTTGTAATGCAAGACACATAATTACATATTAATATTTTATACATCACAAGTTGATAAATTAGACTATAGCTCTGGATCGGCTTCACTATTATGAGTAAGTTTTACAAACTTGGATAGTAATTATTTAATCATTTGATATCAATTACTAAGTCAATTAAAGTTTCAGAGCCCTGATTTCGATTTTAAAGCTGATGCCTTTTATCATATTCTAGCAATAATTCTCTAAAAAGGTACTCTATAAAGTAAAATATATAACTTTATAAATATTTAACTTTAAAATTTATTAAATATAATTTAAAATCAAAAAGCAAAGTCAGAGTTCAATTAAAAGATTTGAAATAAACCCTGATTTGTAATGAGTGGTAATGAGCACTTGAAGTGGTAGGTAATGATTCCAAACTATTCTCATAAGAAATAAAATATAAACATTCGTATTTTAATAGCATGTGCTGCAGCAGCAGAGCACAAGATAAGCTCTGTGTCTACTCTTGTTGCATAATTTCTTGAGCTGAGCTTTTCTAGCTTGAGATAAAGCTCAGTAATTTCCAGTAAAGTTCAGGCACAAATCAATGCTATGCTAAAACTTATAAAAGAGCTCTTGTGATCCTCTTTTTATACTTACTGTTTGTATACTGAATATAAAAATGTTATAAAAAATCAAAACCATGCTAAAGTTTAAAAATTTGAAAAGATATTGTTATAATCACTCAAATAAGTAGATTTATACGTAAATGAAAGCTTAGACATAGGTTGACGACTAAATTATTAAAGTATTTATTTTTAGATCGGCTTCTGATATATAAAATAACTCCTATACAGTAAATTACAAGCGTTTAAAGCTGTTAAAAGAAATGTAAGCTGATATTCTCAAAGTTTAGAGACTAGATAATCAAAAAACAAAAGTACTACCTGTATGAATTAAATTTTTAATCTATATCATTAAAATATGTTAGTTTGCTTGCGTGTGTGTGTAATAAAGATTTTACATCATTTTAGTACTAACTTTTAAGCATAGGGCTTAAAAATTTTAAATGTAAAAAATTACCTAAAGCTTAAAATATATAGTGAAATAACACTATTTAAAAACTTACTGTTATGAATAATTTGCGTAAATTTGTTAATTATTAAATCTTTTTTTTGAACATTGAATACAATTTTTTGATTATGTTTTAAATAATGTTACAGTTGTACTGTACAAAGTAGCTAAGGCTCATTCAAAATATTCCTACACTAGTCGTACACTATTTCTCCTATTTCTAATCTTTAAGTGCTTGTCATTTAAGTGTGCGATATCTGATCCCTGTTTTAATAAACCAGAACAACAGCTTCAATAAAGAATTATTCTACAGTGCTTTGGATTTTATAACAGCAAATGTTTTAATAGCAGTTATAGTGGGAATTATAACAAAAATGAAAAGCAATTCTGGCCATTAAGCCCTAGGATTAAATCTATTCGATTTAGATGTTTTACTCGAGTTCTATCGAATTAAATTTTGGACCTGAGACGACATCAAATAAATCTTTGAATAAACTGAACAACTTTTCATTATATATATATTTTCTTTTTCTTGAATCAAATGAAATTGTTTACTCAAAATTGTGATAAAAAGTGTTTTAATTTCAATCAAAATGCTTATTGTTATTTAAATGCAGCATAAAATGATCCAAATAATGATTTTTTTAATTATAAAGCATTTTACTTCATTTTGAGGTAATTAACATCAGATTAACAGATGTCCCATAAATGCTAAGCATTTTTTTCTAAACAGGAAGGGTTGACAGCACTGAAAGGGTTGGAGAAACAGCAATGAAATTTTTCATACAATAACTACTTCATTATATAAATCATACGAAATATTTGTAATTAATATAACGAAATAAAAGTCCCTAATTATGTCCTATGGCAAGATTTTGGGTTCGTTTTCAAATTTAATTTCGTCTCTCATTCGAATTTTCATTTTGAGAAATATTATTAAAATAAGTTTTAAATCAGTTATTGACTTACTGTGAAAATTTAATTTTATTTGCATTTCTCAATTAATTTTTATCGATGGATATCTAGCGGACAAAAATTATTGCCCGCACTCTTTGTTAAAATACATTAAACTGAAATCTGTTACAAATACACTTGAGTTACATTTTTAGAAATACAAAGCTTAAGTTAAAATATGGGATCAAATTTTTAGATAACAAAAACATTGACATAGATCTCAAGCACTATTATCGCAAAAAAATTATTTTTACATTGTTTCTGCTTTCATAGTATGCCATTACTAAAAACTTTTGTACAAATGAGAATTCTTGTCTCTTATTTATTTTTGTTGTCCTGGATATTTTTATTCTACGTTTTACGTGATTCTCTTGTTTTTTGAAGGTTTCATATTTCAGAATTATTAACCTTCAGTTTATTCTTCAAAAACAAAAGCTTCTCTCAGTTGGTGATGTATTTACTCGAAAACGCTTTCTTCAAGTTAAACAAAAAATTTTATCTGTATTGGAGATTAATGTTATTTTCATGATATCTAACATCAGCTTTAGGGGAAATTATTTAATGAGGCTTTGGTATAGCATAATATGTAAAATTATTTAAAAATTAGAGATATTCAAAAAATTGTTTTGAAAGAAATTTTCTTTCATATACAGTAATCAAATTTTCATTAAAATTTCTTCTTTTTTGTTCACAATTATTTATTAAATTAATTTTGTTTATATTTTCATTGCTAATGAAGCAAAAATAGCTGAAAACCTTTCCCAACAATTTAATATTTTGTTCAAATACAGCCCAGTTCATTATCGAACAAATAAAACTGATTTTTAAAGATTAAATTATTCATCCAAATGAAAGTTTATTAGATAATTGAAATTTTATGTTTTCAACAGCTTTAATGTGACTAATCCTTAGTTTCATAAACAAATGATAGATGTTATATGAATTTAATGACAAAATTAATAGTAATCCAAATCTGTACTCATCTATATTACTTAAAAATATCAGTGTATGTGTCTGTCTGTCAGTTTGTGATCTCGAAATAATTTATTTTTTTTGCATTAATGTGATTCAGATTTTCATTTAGAAAAATTTCAAAAATTTTAATGCACTGTAAGGCTTGAAAATGATGATAAAAAGCACTGATTCTCTTAACTTAAATAAAATTCTTATTTTATTTAAGTTTAGAGTATAATCGGTTCCACTGATTAATATCAGAAAGTAATATGAGTTTCGAAGCTAATAAACTCTTTCAGTTCTTTAACTAATAAAATGACTGAATAAATATTTGTTAACAAACAATAAAAAATAGAATTTTTAATGGAATTAAAATTAAATTTAAAAATGGGTTAAAATTTAATTAATCTTTAATTGGTTACAAAATAAAAGCAAATGCAGAATCTGATGAGATATTCTCAACTATGAGTTAATATTTAATATTAAAGTCTAGTTATAATAATGAATAAATGCTTAATTACTTATATAATTATATTCAGGTTTTCTTATGCCAAAAGTCATGAAATAATGATTGATCTAAAAATTTTAATTTTATTAACAGATATTTTACACACTGTTTCTGACTGCAAGCACTTTTCATATTCATCAAGTCGTCAATTATAAAGGTTAGTAAAATCAGAGCATAATAACAGTCGTAACGATTATATAAATATAAAAAATATATATTTTTTAAATAAAGTAAAGCCTTTTAGTTCAGAAAACTAAAAGAGTTTCAAATAGCTATTGAAAGTGCAGATCTGTTTCATTTTTATCCGATTTTTATTACCGTAATTTCACAAATTATTAAAAAACTATTCACATGACTCTAAATTTTTTGTGCTATGACAATAACCTTAATCTGGTTCTTAAGTTTTAAAATCAATTTTAATAGCAAACAAAAAACAAACATTTCTTTTCATTAGAGAAAACGTAATCATTTAAATAAGGGTTAATTTTTTATTTCTAACTATTTAACCGATAAACCAATAATCTCAAGAGTAATTAGGAGTGGCTGTAGTTGACTATTTCGAAGTAAAAATAAATATTTTATTTATAAATTGCTCACCAATTCATAAAAAATCGTTAAAAAGTTAACACTTCGTTTCGCACTAAAGCGAAAAAGTTTCTAAAAGTGAAACGAATATCCGGTCTTAAAAATAGTTAAGAAAGTATAAGGCTCTAAATTGCAACACCAGCTCCAGTTAAGTTGAACGTAAAATAATTTTAAGTTACTCGTTAGTGGTGTTGGAGTGGAGTTTGTAAAACAGTTAATAGGAAATTAAATGAAATTAAATGCGGTTCAAAGTGATTTCATGCAGTCTAACTAAATATGTGGGATATAGGGTGGGAATTGAAAATATTTTTTGATGCTTACTCTGACCGAAACGAAACTTATAAAATTTTGAGTCCGAAGTCGATTCTATAAGAATATCTTTTATAATAAAAACCAAAGAATAACATTAAAAAGTATAGAAGACTTGTTACTCGATTATGTTGAAACTCATTTAATTTTGATAAAAGCTTGAATTTAACATTAGATAAAATTGAATTCTTTGTTATTTTTGACATTGAAATAATTTTTAAGTTCATAAAAAATTTGATAAGAAAAGTCTTATTGCTTTCCTACAAAATCGATGCGCTGCCTCTTTTATTTGATTACTTTCACAAATTCGTATTTTAGTTCTGAAGCAATTACCGTTTCGTTTCAAAAACTCAGTACTCTATGGATTGACTTTTGTTTTTACCGTTTATAAAATCTAATAGTGGTATAAAATTAAAATTTATTACGAATTCATTTAAACTATTTGATAAATTATAAAAATTATTCATAAGCAGAATGAATAAACATTATAAGTTATAATTTACAGATAATTTATAACTAACTTTAGTTTATAAATTAATCTATAGTGTGATAAATAGTTAGCTATAGTTATAGTTAAGCCATAAAAACTATAACTAAACTATAGTTTAGTATAGTTTAGTTCTTATTCTAATAGTTATAGTTTAGTGTAGTTTAATGAAAAACTATAATAAAAACTACGCATGCGCATAATGCAATAGTCTTAGCTATTTAACCTAAAAATAGTTGCCAACCAGTAAAATAGGTTATTTTAGGTGATTATATAGTCGCCCAAATTGCTTGTTTTTATGCCAAACGAGTAAGTTTTAAACACCAGACAAATCGCATTAATAATAAAATATACTTAAATATAGTTTAGTATAGTTTAAACTAAACTGTTATTAAATAGTTATAGTTTAGTTTAGTTCGCGCAACGAATAGTCCCGTATAGTTTAGTTCTCAATATTTTATGCTTGACTCACCTCTATTGCAGATCATACAGTAGTACCCCGTTATAGCGAATCCCTTTATAAAGAATCCTCGATATAGTGAATGAAAATTTTGATCAATTTGGTTAACATTGGATTCAACTAATGTTAAAAATACCCCTTTATAGTGAAAACTCGTCATAGTGAATGCTAGTGTCCGGTCCCCAGCGATTCACTATAAAGGGGTACTACTGTAGTTGTATTTATCATTTCTTTATTATTCATGTTCATATATTGATATATATTCATATATTTTCATTGTTATAATTAATATTTGCTTCATTTTGCGCATAAAAGTAAGAAAAGTCTACAATGAAATTCTTATACAAAAAATTAAATAAACAAATGATTTGATACGATTGACTCAGAATTCGTTTCACACATTGAATTTGTTTATAAGAAAATGTGTGTACAGTTCTTTTCACCAAAAGTGCGATTTTTAAAATATATACTTGTGTGTATAGCATTTCAAACATTATATTAGATAAAGTCTATTAAAATAAAAGACTGTGCAGAAAAGCATACATTTACTTCGTATTTTTGGGTGAAAAGAACTGTACCGACGATAGTACAATAGGTTCAAAGCAAAAGTCCAAAAATATTGGATAAAATAGATTGGATCTGATAATAACTAATGCAAAAAATAATACATTTTATCCAATATTTTGAACTTTTGCTTTGAGCCTATTGTACAAGTGATTTTATCTGGACTAAAAATAATCATAACTGCGTACAAACATTGTGCTTAATAAGCTTGTAATTAATGAATAAACATAAATTTGAATTAATGTAGCTTAATTTTATCAAATCTAATTTTTATTTCGAGAATAAATCATATATCTATTTAAAACAGGTGTACATTAATATTAGATTGAAATAATTTAAAATATATATTATGAAAATCATAAAAAACTTACATTTAATTTCCATTTTGGTTATTTGTAATTATTAACAAATTTATTTAACTTATTAAGGTATAAATGATTACTTTTTTATTTTTATCTCCAAATATATATATTTAGTAACATATTTAATTTTATCAAAGAAAATATGTCAATATTCACATTAATTCATCTCCCTTAAGATATAATTTACGTATAAAATTGAAATGACGTCAATCATATTATAAAATTATCTTCACGTTATAATATTTGTGTGAATCAGTAGCTCTTCAGTTGAGATAATCTCCATATTGTTCTAGAGGTATGTTAGTCCCCAGTCATGGTTTAATATTAAGTCTATAATTAATATTTAACTTTCAAACCTCTGTGTAATATTATTTTAGAGATCTTACTAAAAGACCTTTAGTCTTAAGGAGTCTTAACATAAGAGCTTGTTCGAGAACTTTTCTATAAGCTTTTCTTAAACAGAGTAATGAAGCCAATGCTTAGTAATAGAAAAGAGCATTGCACGTAATAAAGATAAGCCCAGTGTTTCTCTACTTAATATAAATACCTGAAAACTTGTCCTTATTATAATCAGACAATAAGGATTCGTTCACCGTTGGAGAACATTATTGAAACGGTGTCGTCCTTAAGGAATGACGTACTCAAACATAGTATAACTTATAATTCAGTCAATGTAATGTGACTTTTTCTTTAAATATTTCATTAAACAAAATAAATTAATACTTGAAAAATGGTATTTTATCAGTTATTTTAAACAAGAGTTTAGCTTTAAAAAGCATATATATTTTATTTATACTGTGTTTAAGACCAGAACGTCTGTAAGTGTCGCCAAAATAGAGGCACAACAACGGTTGCCAGGTTGGGTCAGAATTTAACTTATATATAACAAATAATTTTTAAGTTGAGAAAAGTTTTTTTAAAAATTATTTAAGAGACCAAATGGCTGCTATAATTTGTATTTTAAAA
>JAQGAM010001078.1:0-10294 GCA_034697665.1 Nanhermannia comitalis
TATTTAGTTTAGGTTGCCCAGAACTCGCGCGGTAGCGCACTAGGCAATGTCTCACTGTTATACATACTGTCTCATTACCCCTGGTGTCTACGATTCCGAAGAACAACCGAACTGACCATCAGAAAAAGAACACTTGTAGTCACAACCGAATTAGGGGTGGGCAGGGGCTATAGCGTAAAAATTTATTATTACAGAAATCAAATTTAATAAATCGGACAAAAACTGAATATATCAATTGTTACAGGTGAGCATGGATAAACCTATAAATCCCGACCTCTGGTTCAGACTAGGGTTCGGGTTGTAAATTTTAAATGAAGTTCAGTTTCGAGATTCTAACTTTGAACCTCTATTTTTAAATACATTATTCAAATATTCAATTCAAATAATCAAATCAAATAATTTAATCAAAATTCAAATCAATTAATTAAACAGTTATAAAATGTGTAATAACTAAATGACTTTGTTAATGCATTACTTATTGAAAGAAAAATGTGCAATACTGCAATTTGTAATTTGAAACTATTGTTTACTAACTTATGTTTAATATTTGAAATGATTTTATATACAGAAGTTCAGGGTTAGTAGGGTTTAGAGTCTTGAGGTTCGGGTTCGAATTAAAGTTTGTAACAGAGGTCCGGATTCAGGTTCTAGAATACAGAGATGCCCAAGGTATGAAGTTTCAGGGAGGGGGTACTATTTTTTAAAAATTTACCTTGGTCCCCCCCTTTAAATTTTTAAGTGGTAAATATAAAATAATTTCGGACTAAAAATCCATGGGGTGGGGTTTACAAATCAAAGTGGGGGCTAATGTAAAATTTTGGAGCCTAGGAGGTACACCCTCCCATTGGACATCTCTGTTAGAATAGTGCCCGAACTTCTGAAACCAAAACCTGCTCAGCAGTATCAATAGTATAATATAAACTAGTTTTTAAAATATTTCAATCTATGATATATCTTCTATAAATTCAATACTTTAATTTTTGTTTTATTTATTATCTTCTAGTTTTTTTATTTTTAATTACAAGTATAATAAGATTTGTTATGAATCATAAGATATAATCCATATAAATAATGTTGAATAAACTCTGGTTTATGAAACATATGTAATGATCTGGTAATGATAATCAAAGATTTGGGAAAATGATATAATGATAAACCAATTCAAATAACTTAAAATGTAATAAAAAACCTTCACATATGAGTCATGACTCGGTCCATAATTAAATAAATAACAATAAGACTACATTTTTCACACCATATGGCAATATATGCCACTAACAATTGCATTTAAATGTAATTCAATTTGACACTCGATTACACGAAATATGGGAAACAGAAAATATTATATTCAATAAAAATTTTAGGAGAAGAGAGAGAGAGAGAGAGAGAGAGAGAGAGAGAGAGAGAGAGAGAGAGTCTGGTGAACATAAAAAGTAAGGTATTTTGGTATTGGATCACATTCCTGATCATCAGGATTGCTAACAGTATTCCAATATTCCCATTATGAACGGAATAAAGTGATATAATATGACGTTATATTCTATGATATGAAATTATAAACTAATGGGAATATTGGAATATCTATACTATTTTGATAGATATTTTGAGTCAGAACTATATTTGATGATTAGAGATGTTTTTATTAAGTTATACAGAAATAAAATAAAATAAATAACTTCCTTAGACTTGAGTTAAATGTTATATAAAGTTGTATTACTTTACTTGTAGACCAACTCTTTTGAAATCTAATTTCTTTGCAACTTAGAAAAAGGAAATGATTATAATTAAAAGTGCAATTCCATGGTTTACCATATATTTAATATTCAATCATGATTTCGATTGACTAAACCTTTTATCAGAGCTTTAGAGCAAAAAACAATCTTCTTTAGTGGCATATATTTAGTTCCGGCCGCTATTATTAATTTCCTGTTTTTCACACTATTTATCAATATTGTAAAAGCAAAAGCTTTGCATTTTAAGTATAAATTAAGCTTTAACTATAATGTAATGTATTTTGACTTACAATTTTAATTTTGTAAAATCCATAGAATTGCTAAAAACTATGCAGTTCATAAAAGTAAATTTGAATGTTTTTTCCTTAATTCGGTGTCAAGTTTACAGTGTTTGTGTTCAAGTAAAAGCATATACTGTTAGCAAAACAGTATAACACATACCTCTACTTAATGATTAAGAAATTTTGATAAAAAATTGATAAATTATGATTATTTGAACTCGTATTTACATTATTTAGAGTGTTTGTTAAGTCGTTTCTTAATTTAAAAAATTTTAATTTATTGAGCACATGCTTTACTAATATAACGAAATTCAAATGCAATAACATTTTATTTTGTCTGTTTTCGGAAGCATTCAAAAACTTTGGTCAATCAAATACATCTATCATTTTACAAGTGACGCCAAACTCGTATTCAATTATTAATTCACAATTGAATTCTGACTGCTATGACAGTCAATGTCTGAAATAGACAACAAAAATCACACTTTTTTGATGGGAATATTTTCTTATAATAGTTTTCAAAAAAGTGTTTTTAGATGTCCACTGTATTGAAGTTTGGAATATGCAATAAAATAAAAAGAAGCTCAAAGCAAATAAAAATTTAAGCTTTAAGGAAATGAAATAATAAAAGAAATTGTGAAGAGTCACTGCTGGAGACTTTTTTAAGGAAAGGTTTCCTTTAAGACATCTTTTTGTCAGAATTTTGTGTCATGAAAATAGCTTTGAAAAACCTGCAAAACTATTATAAATAACTTTTAGAGTTTTAGTTTTACATTTAAAATATGTTTTGGTTTTCTGTTTTATAATAACGAATTTTAATTTATTTATTTTAAACAAATAAAATCAAATACATTTATTCGTATTCATTACATAATATTAATATTGTTTAAAACCCATGAGAGAAAAAAACTAATTATTAAAATTTTGGTTATTTTGATCAAAAATACAGGGACACGAAAACTTATGTCAAACACATGAAGCTTTAAAGTTAGCTTCAATGTCAAAAATTTTATTAGGAAATTAACTATTTTTAAAAAGGCATAAAATGGCAATTTGTCGACTAAAACAAATATTTTACGACCAAACAAAAAGGTTAGTCAATCATTTCTCATAGAGATTCTACTGTATGAAAGAAAAAAATCCCCAAAAAGAGCCTCAAAAGCATCAGTGTTACCATTTGTAAACTTTAATGTTTTTTATTTATTTATTCAGAGAATGTGTTCGCCGTTCGCGTGTCTTATTTTTTAGTGCCTAAACATTTAGGATTTCTCGAAGAATAAGAAGGAAAAGAAAAAGAGCAAAAATAAAGTAACTTCTATTCCTACCAATAAAGCCATCAACTTTACGAGGCGGTCGCCTCTGATAGTGTCGGCGGTATTTATACAGTACACCAGTTTTAACCAACTGAACCTAAACTTTTTTCTTCTCCTGAAGTACTACAGACTCTTTGCTGAACTTCGCAACCGATGAGAAATAAATAAAAGGACAAAAATAAGTCAAATTGAATCAAATGGCAAGAAAAGGCCCAAAACATAAATACTTGAAAACATTTTAATAAGCGATGGAAATGAATTTTTCTGTATTTAAAAGTATTTCTAAAATTCTAAGTGTTCAAAAAATTTTTATATTATACAAATTTTCTTAATAATCAATTCTACACAGAAAAAGGATTTAATTTAAATATAGGATATTAAACAGCCCTGTTATTAATACAAAGAAATACTTCTTTAATGTTAATTAAATAAAAACTTTACTAGTAGTCAGAGTATAGATTTATATTCATTCATAATTATTTTTGATTGTTATACAATAACTGTCTGAATATCCAAATATTTCTCAAATCATAATATGGATCTCTGATCCCCTAAGTTTTCTGTTTAAGATCAAATAATATAATTTTCACTATTTTTTATTTTTATGTTGCTTTTTAAAACGTTTAGCACTTTGAAGAATAATTATTTTGAAACTTTAGGCTTAACTATGTTGAAGTGTTATTCAATTTTTACTCAAATAGTAAAATGCATAATAAATTGAGCTAGAATAGTTGAGCTAAAAGAAGAAGCAGAGAAAAATATATGTGAATATAAACCAATCGCTTAGTCGGCATATGCCAGTAATATAATAATTAGCGACTGGTTGTCAAATATTTTTCACTATACAGCAAATGTGTTAATTGTCAATATAAATATATTGTGTCTCATAAATTGTCGGCAATGTGTCGGCACTTAAACGCTAAAACGCAATCCAGTGGCACAAAACTAAATTTGGCACCAAATGCCATTCGGGTTTCAATGGTTTTGCACTGTCTATATGTAGTGCCACAAAAACGCATAACACATTTTCTCAGTGATGTCTCAATACTTTAAAAATTAAAAATTTTATTTATTATTTTTTTTAACAGTTGCTATTTCTATCAGAGAGTTTTAGTGTTTAAAGAAGAGCTCGACCTTCCGTTTTATTATTCAGTAGTCATACTTCAAGTTTGCTTGTGTTCAAGTAAACAAAATTAACAACAATAACATAAATTTGATAATTAAGAGACTTAGTGATAAAGTGTTATAACAAATTAAATTCACAAAAAAGTTAAGGCAATTTATCTCAAGCCTATGAATAGTTACTGAAATTTTCGTATTTTTTTTCTTCAATAGTGTCTATCGAGGAGTTAACTGCTATAAAGTTATGCATTTAGTTTAGAGTCTATGTAAGTATTTCCGGCAGCTGGACTTGCACTCAACCAATTTGTTTTGTATAGTGAATAACGAAAAATTTCAGAATAATAAACGATATTCAGAGCCTGAATAGTTCAGAAAAAGTTATAAATTATTTTTCCTTTGCTGTAATAAATGAAAAATAGATAAATATTTAATGTGAATCTAGTTATTCAACTTTTTGGTAGCTCTAATAGAAATTAATGTGTTATCATAACACTAACTTTAAATCGATAGATATTAAGGTATACAGGTATTGATTTATAATGTACAGTATTACTCATTTTAAACATTATATCGATATAAAAAGTTTAATTGATTTTTTAATGTATATATAAGCTATAATTTTTAGCATAATTAATGGATTTTCGAAATTATTTTCGAATATTGCGAGAAAAAGTCTCAATATATCGAAGGTTTGGGGTTTCGTAACCATTAAAACCTAAGTTACTTGAATTGTGATTACAAAACATTTGTTACGATACAAGTCATGCTGTAATTAATTCCAGGAATTTTAGATAATCTTAAGCTAAAAGACAAAAAAGTTTTATAATTTATTTAGCAATAAATCTATTATCGATTGAACTCTTTATTAATTATAGGTTACATTTTTAGTTCGTAGACATATTTCCAATAGAAACTCAAATTAAGCTCAAAATTGCTTTTGAGAAAAGACTTCACTAATGGTGTTATCTTTATTTATAATTAAAAGCATTTATTTAATTATAAACATTTTACTAAAATAAACTCTTTTTTCTAAATGGGAAGACAAATATAACAATTATAATAATTAGCAAATGTTACATATAATCACAATTAAGTTAAGTTAATGACATGTGTCAATCACAGCAACTCTAAATTGTCTATAAATGAGATTATCATTCATTCATAACAAAAAATTATTTACAACTACTGAACCCTTAAGTGACTAATTTTTATTATTAGATAACAGAATACATTTGCGAATATTTTGTATACTGTTATAATTCTCTGTTCTTAAGAAATCGGACGAATTCTTTCTCATGAACGTGTTGAACAATGCTATAAATTATTACTACTATTATCTAAGCAACAAATGTGTGGCCTCATGCGATCAAATTGAGAATAAATTGCTTTAACCTGAAGTATTTTTCTCATTATAAATCTTCGGAAATTAAACTTAATTACTATTCCATTGTAAGTTTCACTTTAATATATTTACTCAATATTTGGAAAAACATTACCTCTATCCTCAATATTTCAATTAAAAACAAAGTTTGAATATAATTAGCTACTTTCTAAAGTGGAAAATTGAGGTCTCACTTATTTTTAATTTTTTGAATCAGTCTTATGCTTAATTGTTATATAACTTAAATGCCCAAAATCGCAATCATTTTTACAGCTATTATTACAAACCAATCAATGAGAAGACTGATCAACAATTATAATCAAGTTTTGTTTGAAAGCGATTCTAATCTCGAAAAACTAAATCAAGACATTTTAGATAATAATAACTTGAAGATAAAAATTATTATTTTTTGAAAAGCTGTAAAATTTGAAACCCTGATTAAATTAATGTTTCCATTGGTGTAAAAGTGTGTAACTTTGATGATGAGATTGCAATTTTTGAACATTAAAAGTTTTTAATACTGTTTAAATTCTATCTTATTTCAAATCAATATTATATTCTCAAAGTTAAAAATTAATTATAAAACTCCTCTTATGCTTGTGCAAGAATTTAAGACAATCTCATTAAAAATGGAGCATAAAAAACAAATAAAACAACAATTAAATTATCATTTTTGGAATTCTCTGGGTTTCTCCAAATGCTATTTTATAGCTCTTAAAAAATTAAAATAAACTCAAAAGCACTAAAAAAAGTTTGACTAAAATTCTAAGAATACCATATGCTGCTCATCACTAGCAATAACTTGATGTGGCATTAAGTCTAATAAATAAGATTTGATGCGCTCTTATCTTTATCTCAATATTTTCGTATAACTTATTAACTAATTAAATTTTTCCTATTACTAGTGATGCACAACATCTGACCCTTGAGGGCATATATAATATGAGGTTAACTCATGTCATATTTGGCAGAAGACTAGTCAGGTTAATGGCACTGATTGTCAACCAATTAACGATTAGTGGCACGCATAACACCTGTCGTGAAAATGCAAATCAGACCAATTCATATGCCACTGAATATTAGAAATGATTTCTTATGAAAGACACACAGATTCAGTCATTTGAAACAAACTGAATTAATGGTATAATCCGCATGTTGTTTTGGATTCAAAAAACACGCGCTCTAATGGATAAATGCTTATAGACAAGAGATGAGGGGCGAGTCTTTTCAGCTCGAGCTTATAATGCTTTAATCTTGAATCATAAAGACTTTCATAATGTGTTTCAATGATTTTGTCTTATTTCTCGGTTACTTATGTTAGATTACAAAACCTAATAATTTATTTTAAATTTTTAACGAAGCTTGATTTACATTATCTAACTCGTAAGTGCATTAATATGTATGGTTTTGTTAACTCAATTACATTTTAAAAGAAGGGGCTTATAGGACATCCATTACATAATCAACATTTATACTAAAAGCAAAGCTCAAAAAACTTCTAAACTTTTGATTAAGAATTGGCAAATCTCATAAATAAATCTGTAATAATTATCTTTAAAAAATCATTGGGTTTTAAATTCTTCAGTTTATAACACCAGTAAATAAGATTATATTACAGTAGTATTCATGCAATTCTTTGACGTTCAAACGTTTCCACTCTCGAGTCAGTTACAAACCTATTATTTTCCATTTATGAAACACTTGGGCCAGAAATCCATACTTAAGTTTACCATTAGGCTAAAAGGCATGGAAACAATTTGGTATCGGCTATAATGATAATTGGAGTTTGGGTCACACAAAGTGGTGTGTCTAATCATTCAAGTGTCTTCTCTCTCCTGTTTTTGTTATAGCGCTGGGCATCGATGCAAGAAAATGACGAAATATGTCAGATATACTCCTGTGCGAACAGTGTATTAGAGGTATCACTATTATTGTGATAAACAGTCAGAAATATCATAGTCTACTGGTATACAGTATATCTGTAGACACACTTTTGTTTTATTATAATTGCATTTCACGCTTAACCATATGTTACCACTCGATGGCCAATTTCAGATGTTGAATGTCGTTATACACGAAATGCTTTAAAAACTTATAATAAGTGCCGCATTCAAAATGCTATCTAAGTGTCAATGCCATCAAAGACAGAAATTATTAGTTCATTTGCATTTTATTGATGTTATTATTATTGAGTTTAAATTTTGAGCACGTTTTGTTTGTTGTAATTTTTTGCTTTTTTACCATTAATATAATTATTATCATTATTTTATTCTAAATGATTTCAAAATTCTGGAAAACTCTTTTTCCAAAGTAATAATCACTCATTCAATGTTAATGTTATTCAGTTAATGACACGACTAAATCGTGAAGAGCTTTATCTTGAAAATTGTGATTAGTCCAGACTTAATGGACTACTTGTTTCCCTAAGAATTATTAATTCATAAGATTTGCTTCAATTAAAACAAGATATTGTTTGTTTGAGGCCAGCATTCAAAGCAATCAATTTTTTGATTACTTCAAATGTTTACACTTTGTCGAGTTATTGGTTTCTAAATACTTAAACACAATTCTTGAAAATTTATGTCAAAAATAGTGTATTTAAAAAAGAATACTGTTTTAAAAGAGAATAAAAGTTATCGAAGCGAAAAAGAAATAAACGAAAGTTTTGATACTATTTTATAGAAATTGGAAGCTATGCATCACGTCTTATACATTTATCACAACAACATCCAAACTCATTCATTGATGTCATTTGGGTCTCTCTTTGGGTCTCAAGTCACCAAAAAATAGTTCAAACAATATATTTTTTTCTCGGCTGTCTCTACTGTCAGTATCACACTTCTCAACAATTTAACAAAATGAGAGGCAAGAATGGGTCGGACAGACAAGGAGTTAAACAGACACAGACAGACAGAGTAAAACAGAGACCAATAGTATAATACTATCTTCTGGAATACTATTTTGCTATATTTTCCATTAGAGATAGAGAAGCTTACTATACATAGAAGCTGTAGATCTTTTGAATACTTTGATTTTTAGCTATACTTATACAGTAGCTTCATCATTCAATTTTACTTAGGTTTAATCCAAGAAATACAAGTAGGGAGTTTCTTCATAATGACATGACACGTATCATCAAACTAGAGGTTTAAATTATTGTTATGAGACTCGACTCTCAATGTTTTTACAGTTCAATACTGCAAGAGATAAACAAATAAAATTTTTAATAATTTAATACTATACAGTATTCTTGAAAGGTATATGTTATGTTTAACTATTTTTTTATATAATTAATTTAATTTAATTTTTCAATATTTTTTACTTAAACTCAGATAAAACATTTCAAAAAAACCTTTTACCTGCACTTATTTGAAGCATTTATATATTTGATTAATAGGTTTTTCATAATAATTAAAGTTCAAAAGTTTTATTTTCAATAGTTTTATCGGTTAATAAGACATTTCAAGTTAAAAGTCTTGAAACTCCACTAAAACTCTGACATATTCATTAAAAACATTACTGAAATCAATTATTTCTTAGAAATATTATAATTATAAAAATTTTTGAATTGGTCAGTAAAATGTGACGATTATTAAAATATATTATAAAACTATTTGATTAATAATTAAATTTTGAATAAAAAAAAGTAATAAAATGTATTTGCTATTTGATTGAATGAAATTTTAGTATATTCCAAAAAATAAAATTTCAACATTGAATCCCTGTCTCTATTTTAAACAGTAAATAAAACTTCTTTCTCTGTGATGCGAAACGATGTTACATAACAGAGAAGGCGGCGAAATGGCATCACATGAAAAATGAAGTAAAAAAGGCCTGAAGTATAAAAAACACAAAGTCTCAAATCTACCCTTCACTACATTATATACACTACTAAAAGCTTTAAGAGAATGAGAGAATGTGATGAAAATCATTCCTGACAACAGAAATATAAACATTTTGCACTCTTTACAATATATACCATACAGTTGGCGCATATAATATGTATCTTTGTTGAGACAATATTTTGATATAAAAGTGTAAAAATACTACTTTTTAGAATCAACTATTTTATTAATTAAACTCATTTTTATCTTTGAATTTGTATTATTTGCTCAATTTATTTGGTGTAAAACAGAGGTATCTTATTGTTATGTTTGTAGTAAGTAATGAAAGTAAATAAATTCTAGCCTTCAGTCTATGGAAAAATAACTCTTAACAGTGAGATTTATTCAATAAGAATCAGTTGAAATTAAGTCCATTCAAACTTCAAATTACAAACACGTAAGAAAATGAAGTATAAGTTGAGCTCAACATTCTCAGTAATAGTAAAGTAGAACAACAAAAATAAACAAATTTCAGTGCTCTCATAGAAAATTCTAATGCAATTTTAATCCAAGCGATGCTCTCTATCTGTGAAGAGAAGATGAAGAGAAGATGGAGAGAGAGAGAGAGAGAGAGAGAGAG
>JAQGAM010001079.1:0-10293 GCA_034697665.1 Nanhermannia comitalis
TTCAATTCTCTCAACTGTGTGCATAGTATTAGAAATCATTCAATATATTAGAGTATTTTCTTAAAGATTTCTTAAAAATTTAATAAATAATTATTCATTTTTTTATTTAGTAAAAAATTAATTAAATTAAAATTATATAAATAAAAGTTAGCTTATCTATAATGCTTTCGAGTAAATCCATACTTTTCTTTAGGGCTTTTAATGTTTGACAAAATAGTGAACGGTTTTTTATAAGAATTAAAACGTATCTGGCACACTTTGTCGACAGCCACTTTATCGACAGCTACCTTGTCGACAACCATTTTGTCTACAAAATTCACTAAGCTCTAAATTTATGTTACAGCGTAAATCTAATTGAAACCTATATTATTACAGTTTGTGCTATAAATATATTGAACATATTGTTACAGCTTCAATAATTTTAAGTCTTAAAAAAATCTAATAATAACCAAAAAAACAAAAATAAAATTATCGGGAACCTAGTCTATAAATCTCCATGTGGTGTTTTCTGGGAAACAGAATTTCTGTATCATACAGGGACAATTTATATATTTTTGAAATGGAACAGCGTAAATTTTTGTCGACAAAGTGTACATGACACATGAACATATTTTCACAGTAAGCGTAGTTTGTGTTGAGCTTACTATTGTTGCATTTTTTCGATAAATTCACTTTATTCATTTATTTATGATATTGTTATTGCTTTTATTGTTTGACAGTATAGTTATTGTTAATCTCATGTAATAATAAAGAGAGCTCTATTACTAACATTAGGGTTAATGAAAAAATGAAATAAACCGTGTAATCGTTTTTATCAAACAATTTGTATTGTAATAAGTAATCTTTATACTACTGGTTTAACAATGTTTATCTAATAAATTGAAGGCTAATATTCAAAACTTAATGGCAACTCATAGAAATATTTGTCACACTTACTTCGATTTCCGTAATAAATGTAAAATATATTCTAAAACTCTTTTCATGATATGTACTGTAAGCAGAACCGCAGTAAGTGGCGAAACTCAAGAAAGCACCGGACAGTTCAGTGAAATTTTAGAAATTATATTATTTTATAAAAATTTTAAGTTTTCGTTGAATAACGTTTAATATTTCTATGATTTTTTTGTTCAAAAAGCTGTCACATACACTCAGAGTAGTTTATGAGATAATATTTTATTTCCTAAACAATTATAAATTACAGGCCCTCTAAACAAGTAATCCTCGCTATGACGCTGTCTGTAAAATCTAGAAATAAATAATTAGACACCTTTTTGAAATAATATTTGATACATTAGCTATTTTACATGTAGTGTAAGAAAGAGCCAAACTGTCAAATTATTTTATTTCTATCTCTATCTCTTGTTTATAACATCATAATTTATATTCGGATTTTTTTCACTAAAAGTATGACGTGTTTGAAAACCATAGCCATCTCTCCAATGAGAGGCCGACCTTTTAGAAAGTATTTCATGAAAACTAAAATTTCTATAAATTTTCAAATCCTAAGTATAACTGAGAGACTAACGAATAAGTTCTAAGTCTAAAATACAAAACTATGTGAGAATCGAGTGAAGAAATCCTAAAATTTTTTCATATAAGTAATTTTGAGCGCAGTATTGGAATCAGAGAAAAGCTCTTATCTTTAAAAGTCTTTAATCTTATTTATGCTTTAAGATCGCAATAAGCTATTGATTTGCAATAGTGATGTCATAGAGTTTTCTATCTTTCTTTCTATCTACAGAATTACAGATTATATTTTTTTGTGTCTTCTTTTTTTTGTTGTCTTTATAAAGATTTATTAATAGATGTCATAAACAAAAATTGATTTCCAAAATTCTCTTATTTATAACTATACTCATATACTGTATATTTCTCATACAATATTGCGAACCACTCTCTCTTTTCAACCTAAAAGTAAACCAATTGTGCGCCAGTCGTTAAATCTGATACCCATAAGTCTGCATCCATTCTCTGCTACTCTTTTACAGTTACTTCTAGTCTGAACTCCACTTTACTGTTAACTCTGTTCTGCTGAGGAAAGTGTTTTGTGTGCATCAATCGTTATATTGATGTTGAATATGATGGCAGCAGTTGAAGAGATAAGGAAGTTATCAAAAAAGAACTAAAAGGGCCACAGATTATTAGATTTTTGAAAGACAGGTTACTTCTCATCCAAAAAGTATTTTATAATCAATGATATATGAAATTTGCGTGAATTTCTGCTTTTCAAGCCTTTAAAGTATTTGATTAAGAACTTGGACTAATACTCAAACTATGGCTCTTTGTTCTGCTTATGGGGCAGGGATTCCGGGCCCTTATGGAGAGAGAGGGTTGCCTGGGATGCAAGGTTTGCAAGGTTTGCAAGGCTTTCAAGGAATGCATTCCTATCTTACACCTGAAAGATCTGTTCATAATTTACGAAGTTTAACCTCTTTTCATAGTGTCTCGTAAGTCATTAATTTTGTACTTTTTAACTATATTTTTGTGTTTTAATTAGCGCTATATATTAACGCGTTTCCTTACTTTATAGTCATATTAATTTAATTTAATTATAAAAATGTATTTAACTGTGAAAATTTAAAACTATGATCGATTGTTTGATTGTCTGTATTGATTTCATTCACATTTATCAATATTAATGACGTATTTTTTAATAATAGTAATCACTGATTTACTAATCAGATTGCAAGTGAAAATTGTGAGAAATAATTTCTTTTTGAGGATAAATGATTTTAATACTCAGAAACAATATAATCAGAATGACTGAGCAAAACATAGCAAGAATATTATGTTAAGCTTTGAAAATCAGGATCTGGTGCGAGTGCGTTAATTTCGTACTCAAGAGTTGAGGTAAAACTAGAGACTGAGATACTGTTTCCTCCCATTTTCGAGAAAAATTATAATAATTTTAAAAATTTCTCCAAAATTTTAAATAAAAATGTTAAACTTTTAGAAAATCATTGAAATCTAGGGAAAGTCCATACTCATTGTGTTTCTGCCAGTTATAAAAAACATTAGAAAAAATCAAAGGTATCCAATGGATTTAATTTATAATTTATCATTTTATCAAAATTCTAGTTTCCATCCTTGGCTAACACTCTTATACTGTTAAGCATTATATCGAACTAAATTTTAAACTATTTAAAAACGAATAATATAATAGATAAAAATTTTACTGAAAATGATGAGACTTTTGGGACCTTTGAATTTTTTGACTCAGAGATTTGACCGATGTTGAACTAGCACACGTAGAATTTGGTATTTGTACTTACATTGGATTATAAAAGTACAGAATAAATCGAATTAATTGAATCTACTCTTTGATAGCATGCTATGTGTGCAATAGTTTGCAGATAAAGCTATAATAATATTAGCAGCAATGGAGAAAATACTACAACTAATACAATTATTAATGATTTATTCATTTTTTATTACTATATGGAATCAGTTTTCATAAATAATTATTGTTTATCGTATACTAAATATTCTCATATTAAGTTAAATAAGTACCAGATATGAAAACAATTCTTAAATTAAATATTTTTTCTGTTAATTCAGAGCTTTGGTGTATAACTTAGTTAAAGAATAAACTTATGATAAATATTTTTATATGAAATGTTTAAAAAAACTCTTACAAAAGGCTTAACACATTATGGGTCTAAATATTGTTGTTATACACTTACAACAATAGGTTGTTTTATCATCAACACAATGTTTGGATATAATGTGCAAAAAAATCTCAGCACTAATTAGAGTCTTATTTTAAGTAAACACAAAATAAAACTATTACAGTACAACTTATGATTATTTTTTTACTCAGTATTGCCTCATATACTATAAATATTTTTCAACTATTTAAATCTGTCACTTATGCTGTTATGCATCTGAGTAAACTGTAAAACATATTTATTTATTGAAGTTATTTTTATATTTTTTAGCAGTCAATTATCATATTTTTTCTGTTTTAAATTTAAAGTAAAGTTCATTATGAAATTGGGATTTGAAGAAAATATTTCGAAGCTATTTTCCATTACTATAAAGAAAGTAAAAGTAAAATTCAAAGTGAATATAATTTATTATATGAAATAATTAAAATAATAATAAATTGGTAAATCCTATCTGGCACTAACTTGATAATTTTTTAAAACATTTTAGAGGTTACATTACTCCCTACTCAAACCCAATTCTTGTTCCACTCGAGTTAAGCCTCAATGATAAAGCAGAACTACAACAAACTTTATATATTTGGTAATATCAAAAGTTTATGATTTTTCTGTGTATGATGTAATCTAATAAACTTTTCATGAATAAGTCATGTGAGTTATACCAATATATCATCAGAATATTTTTGTAAAATTACAACATTAGAAACCAAATTTTAATATCCATTTGCTTACCGAAAAACTTTTAAATAACTAGAGAATAATAGAGAATATGTTTATAATTAATAATATGCTTAATATTTACTTTGAAATAAACGAATGTTTAATTAAAGTTTAAGTATTAAGCAGTTTATGCTCTGTGTATAACATGAATTTACCATAAAAATCCTCAAAAACATCTCTTGTTCATAAACGTGAATAGATGTTATGCAAAATTTTCACGTTTACTTCCAGTTTATTTTTATATGAAAACACATCAATTATTTTATGATAAATATTCGAATATACTATACTTTCCTACATTTACTACAAAAATATTATATGCTTATGATATACCAGTGCTACGCTTTCATTAGGGCAAAAACATTTAACAAGAAAAAATAGTTCTTTCAAAAATATTTGAGACCATATTCATTGGTCAGATAGAGTTTATTAACTTTTTTTGGTAGAGCAATATCTAGTGAGCTGTGGATTCTTTTACATCAAATCCTTAACTCATTTGACAGAATGTAAAAACTAAAGCAAATTCTTGACAGAAATAAAATCCCAAAACTTATTAAAATCATCTAAAAGTTTTGATTAGTTCTCAAACATTATACTTTACTCATATGAAAATACTCACAAAAACGTCACTACTATTTGCCTGAACTCACAAGAAGTTACGATAGAGTATAAAAATTTTACTAAAATAAAAAACCAATAACTCTATGATTTTTATGATGAAATTTTTGTGAAAATATTCAAATACTTTAATTAATTTTAAGCTAACACTACATAATATTAATTTCAAACAGATTTATAGAATTAAAGAGTAGAATAAGTTAATGCTTAACATCAAACTCTGTTCCCTGGTATTCATGAGTTATATTTAGTCGATTTGTTTATCCGGTACGAGATTTCATCCCATAAGAAAATAGACAAAGAAATCTGTAAATATCGATCAGATAAGTCACTGATATTATTTTATCTGCCATTCGATGGACTTATTGGCGTTTCACTTTTGCGGACAATAAGATCTTTGTCAACTATACTGTCACTTATAGTGTTGGAATGGAATCAAAGTACTGGTATATATTGATCAGTGATTATATAGGACTTTCTTGGAATATATCAAACCAAAAATTGAAATAGTTTTTTATTATCCCTACATTAAGTATGAAATACTGACATAAAATAAGTCTTGAATTGTTATTTCTATGGAACCATATGTTTGATGTGAAAGCCTTCAAATGATTTTTTTGCCACAAAAGTAAATCATTGTCAATAATTTTTTATTTTATTTACTGAATTATTAGTTATATATGTATTTGTATGAATTGAAAACTTGAATGATATGATTATTTGTATAAAAAGTGGACATCAAAGTGCATTCAATCAAACTAAACATTAGCTCTTTTGAGCTAAAAGTAGGTTTGCTTTATATAAAAATTTCTAAATATTTGAGAGCTATACTTACCTAAAAAGTTGTATAAAACTTTTGAGCTCAAAATTTTCAATATGACATCTGTCACCCTGTGATGGCTTGAACTTTAGCTCCTGTCTGAGAAATCATGACAGGTATCAAAATTTGATTACATTCAAAAGTTTCTGCTGTTTTATATATTTTAAAGAAACTGTTTAAAAAAGCTTTAATATTAACATTTTTTTATGGAACCAATGAATTAACAAAATTACAATAAATTTTAATACAAGTTTAGTTTTGAAAATTTCATCCATTAATTCATATCTACATCAATAAGTTTTATACAGTGCTATTTATATACATTAATCAAAGATTTCTTATTTTTCTGAGAAATTACATTCTGACAGAAAGTTTCTATCATTTTGTCGACAATTCATATCTTTTTAAATTCATTAATTATATACTAAATGATATCCTAAATTCTCAAACTATTAATGATTGCTTTAAATAGCGACTAAAGTTTAAAATTTTCAATCTGATGAATATTTGGCTCCTTTTGTATTATTAAAGTGATTACAATGCATTATTGCTATGATTATTACAGCTATGATGTGAAAAGTTTATCCTCTATTGTATTAAAATCGATATTTCTTTACTAAGAGCTATTTTTAAGAAAACATTTTCCATATACTTAACTGAATCAAAATCAATAATTTCACAGAAAAATCAATTTTTATCTAAAGAATGATAGGTTAACAGTATATAAATAAAATATTAAGCTTTAAATAATTCCATTATAATTCATGTGCTTGTAATTTAAATTCTGTGGATTCTGGACAGCAGAACCGTATAGAAAAAATTTTAGTGAACTATTATTTTGAGGCATTACAAAAACCTAACTTTATTGACTGTCATTTATTGTGAATGACATGTCATTTTTGCTTACAATTCAATTACTACCAGCACTTTATTATATGTAATTTTATATAACAATAGAAACAAATAGCGTTTCTGTTTAACTGGTGTGTTATAATCACATATCAATAATACATTTCGAGGTTCACTCTTCTATATTGTGATCCATTATCAGAAGTTAGGAGTAAAAGAAACTAAGTTTTCTCAATCAATTCATAACAAAGCTCACAGTAATTACTATCAGGAGAATCGGTGTTTTTCAAAACTTATCTTTTATTTCTTGATTTATATTTTTCTGGCCATTATTTGAAATTAAAATTTTTGGAATCTAATTGATGGTTAGGTCAGTCCCAAATGCTTTTCTAGTTGACACTCCAGACACATAAAGTACTGATTAAGAAAGTTCTCTCATGTAATTAAGCGATTTGTATTGTAAGCTTCTCTGCCTGTTTGCTTATTTCTGTATTCTCTGTCTGTCTATCTGTGACTGAATGAAAAATAAAAAATAGGTCCACAAGAATTGATTGCTCTTTAATGATCTCGAATCAGCCATTATTTGGCGACACAATTGATCCATTCTATTAGTATACTGTTTGAGAAGATTAAAGTCCTTAAAAGCTAAGCTAAATCACAAAAATCAATTCTATGCATTCAAATAAAATAAACATTGCTTTGCATCTAATTTAGTATTGAAAATATTGTATAAAAATCTTCGACAATTTATTCAGTTTTATTCAACTATTCTATTGTTCTTATTCTAAACTCTATTATACTGTAAAACAAAATCTAAAAATAAAAATCTATGAAAATTGAATTTATTTGAAATAAAACTCAAGAAAATATTATTCTTTATTCAAAATTAAGCTCAACATTAAACAGAACTCTTTCCATTACAATAATAGATAAATCATAGCCTGCACTTATATTTTCTCAGTGAAAAGAGTGTATTTGAGAGAAAATAACACCATTTTTATCTTTCAATCACTGTATTGGGAGAACTCTTCTCATATGTCACAAATATCGGTATATTTTTTCGTAAGGAATTCCAATTCAACGATTATTTTATCTTTTATTCTAACTGTTATCCCATTGGGAAAAGTATCTCTCATGGAAGTGATAAATGATTCGCTTTTGATGTCGAAACTCCCGTTTTATACAGATTGGTACAAAAATTTTATCGTCTACTATGTTATGGATATGGCATATGTTATGGATCACAAGAAAAAATTCTAGTTTTTCTTAAAGTCCTTTAAAAACCTTAATAGCGGTTTATATATAAGGTTTATATCATAACCAATTTGACTCGTATTTACAATTTTCTAATTTTCCAAACTATTGTTTCTGTACTTGACGTTCAACAAAGTGTGACTTGACTTTTAGGATGTCCTGTACTTAATGATACATTTTTTCATAGACATTTGCAAACATTTTTGTTTTATTCTGGGTTAACACAAATTTATGATACAAAAAGTTTGGCATCAAATTTCGGTTAAATTGATGTATAAAATAGTGGATATTTTGTTTTTCCTCCAAAAATTCGTGAATGTTTTATTCAAAAGCTATATAAGAATATGAAACTTGAGTTAACATTGCTTACAATGATATTTCTTTAAAAAACTATAGCATTAGGAATAAATCGAATATATTTATAATCAAAGCTTTTTGAGACTTTTCTCTCTTAAATTTAAGATTTAATGAGTTCTGCATCAACTAATGCCACTCTAACTTTGAATCTCTAAGAATGAGAACATAAATAAGCCGATTATTAGATGATAAAAAATTTCGTTCGGGATTACATCTAATTCAGTATATGTTTAACAGCAAATAAAGCTGTAAAGACATGTCTACTATAAGGTTTAAATATGAATAAGAGTTCTATAATAAAGATTCAATATTTTTGAAGTTATTCTCGTAATTATTATGTAGTCTACAAAACCCTTTGCAGGTAAATAAAAGTTTAATCCAATGAAAATTATAATCACTTCACTTTGAACTTCAAACACCTCCAAACAAAAGCTTTAACACGAATTTTGTCTGTTATGATAAAATATAATTTCATAAATAAGATAATTGGGTGGTATTTATTGGAAATTGAGTTTATTACACAATTATTCAAGTATTTGATTAAAATTCAAAGTTATTCAAGAATTAGAATATTTTTTGTTACTCTTTAACTAATTTAAAGAATTTATTATTCAGAAAAACAATCATTTTGTAGAATAACTTTCTCAACTTTTCCGATTCTTTGAACTCAATTGACTGAGTTTTGATGATTAAAGACTTGCTGAATAATTAGTTTTTAAATAATTTATTCAATTCTTAGCTGTTGTCAGATTTAAATATTAAATAACTAAAAGAATTTTCAGTCCAATCGATATCAAGTCTTACACCAAAACTCGATTAATTCATAAATTCTTTGAGAATTTGTTCATTTTCTTTATTTTTAGTATAAATATTGAATTCAAATTCTTGAATATAAAAGTCTAACTCAGATAAAAATGAGTTTACAGAACAATTGTTGGCTAATTCACTTCTTAAACAAACCTCTTTCAATCTCTTGGCCTTTCAGACTATAATCAATCAAAGCCGTCACTAATAGATGAAACTTTAGTAATTGTCGAAAAGCTCTTTATAGCCAGCATTGAAAGTAAAACGCATTAATTAGTGTTTACCATCAATCGCATGCAACGGCAGCCCATCGATCACTTTCGCTTAAATCACGAGCAGTACTGAATCTTAACCATTCAGTTATGGCTTTGTTTGGTCCACACATTTCTAAAGAGCAAATGCGAACATTTTTATAGACTATTAATTTGATATTTATTTTCATATTACGATAGTTAATAAAATCTGCGAATAAGACATCCTCTCTATCCTTAACAACCTTTCTTATAATGCATTCATTGAATTATAAAGTTCTCCATTGATTTTGATACTAATGCTTAAAATTAAAGTTTTTTAGCATTTGTTCTGCAGCCACAGCTTCTATGAAAGTATATTCATTATTTAATACAGCAGTAGCTATAATGTAAATATATGTGGTTTAGGTTTATTATAATACAACTCAAATATTAAAAACATTTAATATTTTGCAATAAAGAATTGAATATAATCTTTTATTTGCTTTTATAAACATTAGCTGCAGAAATAATCCACTTTTAAATTACTTCGCGACTCAATTTGGTGAATAAAAATAAACATTGTTTCCAAAGTTTTCAAATGAATTCTTTTGAACCCCATTTGATAAATTTAATGATCGAAATCGGCGTTAAGTTTATTTTAAATTTAAAATTGCTTATCCAGTAGGAAAAAGTTAAATGAATTTTTAAAATACCACAAACTGTGTGCGACATAACACACGACTAAATAAGTTTTTTTTGTAATCAATTATTAAAACCTTAATTTTCGATCTGAAAGATATAAATCCTTCATATTTTGAATATTTTTTAAAATAAATTTTTTATCGTTTAATATACTCTCTGAGAATATATACAAAAAAATTGTGCTAAATATCTTTTAAAGTGGAACTTAATTTATAAAAAATTTTATTCTTTTTTAACTTTAAGATAAAACTCATTAAATTATATGCTTATG